>BQNB010104952.1:0-21658 GCA_026074375.1 Tanacetum coccineum
CCTTGATCTTGAATGACTTCAGTGGGAGTCACTTCTTGCATAATAGGTTCAGTTTCAGTGCTTGCTTTCTCTTGAACCTCTGCATCTAATATTTTCCCACGCCTTGATTGATTCTTTAAGTAGTAAAGTGTTTGTTACCTTGGATGAATCCAAAATAACAATGGTTGAGACTTTGTTGGTATACCAAAGTGTATGCGGAATCTACACTTTGATACTCTAGAGGTAGTTATCAATGGAACAGTAACAACCAAAGAACAATGTATAAACCACAAACTGCTTCAATATTATTAGAATAATACGAGTACTCTTGTAGTACTAGGGTTACAAACCTTGAAGCTATCACAATCTTTTTCTAAAAGTATTCGTCTAAGTATATATATATCCTAAACCTAGGATCTCCTTTTATAGAACACAAGGAGTCCTTTACAAAGATAACTACCTATCTTTTAGGATCAGTTACAAACGTCCCATAATAATCTCCATGCATACTTATCTCCAAGTCAGCAGCTTTGACCATCAACAGTATTAACTCTTTCTTCTAGCAGTATTAACTTACTGGCAGTACTAACTCTATTAGTACTGTTAGTTATACCTTAGCAGTATTAACTCTTGTGAAGATTTATTCCTAACATTTGCTTTAAAGTTCCTTTAAACTCTTTTTACTGAAAAATGTAAAACCTATAGTCATAACAGCTGCAATGATGAAAGAGATTATGTTGTAGATGATTTCTAATGTGCTCATATGATGATGTCCATATTGTATATTTACAATCGTCCTTAATAACCTCTCACTACATTAGTAAACAACAACAACACCAGATACGTAATATTTAGTTTCATAGCTAGTAAATATTATAAAGGGAACTAGATGGGTTGGTTGGGTAACAAGTCAAAACAGGTTCGGGTTAGAACATGTCAAGGCGGGTCAGGTTGAAATAAACATTAGTACGAATATGAAAGAAGCGGAAACTAAAAGATATAGTTACCTGTAGATATAAATGAAGGCTTTAGGAATCATTCCTGTAATGGATCCCTATTGATAGGACCCAAACATCATACTCGTCACTATAATTGCATAGTTTAAATGGTGTATGGGAATGGTGAAATCCTAAAGAGTGCAACCATTAGAAATTGATAGAACCAGCCCCCTTCTCCAGCCATTCTAATCATTGAAGCTATTTGTGGCCATTTCTTTAAACATTGTTGCAAATTATTATAAACAAGAGACAATAAATTATCAGAAGGAAAGTTATGCTTCTGTTGCAACTTACCACAACTGTGAAGGTGTCTCATTTTAACCCGTTTTCTTTTAAACATGTTGATTGGGTTGTGGTTTTATTAGAGGCGGCAACGAGCGTGTTTAGTAACGAGGCCAAGTGCTGATAGGCGTGTTTCTAACTCTACAACTAATGAATATTCTATTTTTCTAGCTCAAATGCTGGGAACTACTGAAGACCACTTACAAATATTTAACATTTAGAGGAAAGCCAAAATAAATTCCCATCAGATGCCTGAGCAGGTAAAAGCTATAAGTTCATATTTCTATAGCTTTTCTCATCTTATTTTCAACTATTAATGTTTATCTGATATTATCATACTTCTGTTTTCATATTGTGTTTTGGAAGTGGATCACCCTTAAGATGCTGGGGATGGTTACCCAAACCTTTGTTTATCATTGGTTACTTGAGGGTATGGTCATCATTTTATTTCTTTTTGTCATTGATTTCTTTTTCTCTCTTTTTGGTATGTGAAATAAAGGTTTTACATTAATTTATGTGGTGCCTTTGGTACAGGTGATTCTGAACCACACAGATGTTTGATAGAACGACTAATTTAGCAAACAATCAGATCATTAACAACAGATATGATCCATCTGAGAAATGTTTAGTGTTGATTGGAATTGCCCCTAGCTCACCAGTGGTTCGTTGTTATTATCTGGTTTATGGCATAATTTTATTTTGTTTATGTGATATACTTATAATCAAAACTCTTGTAGTATATCAGTATATAAGTTTATCGTTAAGTCTCACAACTAGACTGACTGTAATTTGAGCACAATGTTCAGCTGTGCTCTTATATGGATATACTGAATTAGTTGATATCTGGGAACAGTGACTTTATCATATATCTTTACAGAATCAATTAAAAGAAAAGGAAAAAAAATCAATTTTATTTTTAATTTTCCACTTTTAATTCCCAATATTTTTCTTTTTCTTACCTTTCTTCATTTTAAAAGTCTTCTCACAACACTACGACACACACACACATTCTCTTTCTAGATGATGTATGTTTCGTATATAGTTTAATTTGCATGGTTTTGTTGTTTATGTTGTGAATTTGAGTTATTTAGGGTTAGTGGAAACGATGTAATGAAAGAGATGATGTGCAATGAGATCACGCGGTTTATTGTAGTTTTAATGACTTTGAGCTACTAAGGGTTAGTTGAATGATTTGATGTCGTATTCTGAGCTATCTAGGATTAACTGAAATGCTGAAATGAAATTCAGAGATTCTATGCTAGTATGTTGTCATTGCGTGGATCTATTAGGCTAGACTCTACGTGTTTACTGTATTTGGCAGAATTTTAGTTTGTAGCTTAATTTTCTAAGAATAGGTCTCCACTTTTAAGATATAACCGGTCCTCAATTCTATTTATACTTTCGAGTTTGTAGTTTAGTTACATATTGTGTTTTTGTTGGTGTTAAATTGATTTGAAGTAATACTTGCTATAACTTATGCACAGATGTAATTTCTAGTTTGATTTGATTTTTTAGATAACTAGATTGTTTTTTATCAATTTATTCAGATTTATGGAATAAAAGGATTTATATGGTTCTTAGTCGCTGGTGATGTGTGCTTTGATTATTGTTGGTCTGACTCATGTGATGTTGTTGCAGTTGTCCAGCGTGGGCATCAATACGCAGTTTGTTATGTTTACAAATGTCACGATGGAGTCGGATAAGTTTATATGTGTGCGTGAAACATCACCTCATAATAGTGTGGTGATTATTGATATGAGCATGCCTATGCAGCCGCTGAGGAGGCCAATTACTGCTGACTCAGCTCTAATGAACCCCATTTCTAAGATATTGGCTTTAAAAGGTACTCTTGTGGTCCTCTGAAAATTGGTGATTTTATTTGAATAGTAGCCTAGCATAAAAAAAATACGTGTTTATAGTTTCAAAACAAAGAGAATATATGAGGTTGACTTTTAAGATTTACATTAAAGCAAGTATCGTTGAATGAAATGAATTACTAACGGATTACAGAGTACTAAAGTCTTTGCAATCCTGATATAAGGCCAACTAGGTAAAATTTAATTTAAAGTTATAAAAAATCAGAGTGTTGCACTAAATTAGGGTCTTAGGGAAATGAGATTCTACTTTGGTACATCTTACTTTAAGGGAATATCCAAACACCCCTTAAGGCCAATTAATTTCTAAACTAACTGATCAAAATTAGTAGCATTGTTGTACAAAATGATTAATCAGAACTTCTATGTTTGTTTATATAAGTAATTAAAAGATTATACAATGTCTAATTCAATCTAATAACATATTTCTTTTATAGCAGGCTAAAGGAGATATATGTTTCATATATTAAAGATTGAGGATCGCCAAAAGGAAATATTAGAAGTAAGCGCACTGACTGAATAAGCTGAGCTGACATCCAGTTATTATAGTTTGTTTTATAGTAACTAGCATTACTTTGACATTGTACAAATTTACTAATGTACAACATTGTATTAACTTTAATAAGTTTTATCCAGAATATTAATATTATTACGTCATTTGAATTGCATATCATACAAATTTGAAGTGTACAACATTTTAATTGAATGAAACAAAAATTCTACAAATAGAATAAAAGTGTTGCAATAGATGTTGGAGAGTGTTGCACTTATATGGCATGCAACAACTTAAAGTGTTAGGTTTGATAAATAAAAGTGTTGTCATAGGTTGGTGTTTAAATATGTAAGTGTTGCATTCAATGTATAAAATGTTGCTTTAGAGTAAAAAAATTGTTTCATTTGAGTCTAAAAAGTGTTGCACTTCAAGTGTTACATTTCATATACTGAGGCAACATTTTCAAAAAAGTGTTGCATTTTCTTTTCAAAGTGTTGCTTTAGACCTAAGGCAACGTTGCCTAATGCAGCACTTCAAAAAGTGTTGCATTAACCATAATGTAACACTTTTAGAGCATAATACAACACTTTTTGAGTGTTGCGTTAGGTCCATTTTTTAGTATAACAAGCCGGTTTCAACAAAATCCTGGTGAACTTCACTGGACTGCTGTGAAAAATATTTTTAAGTATTTAAGAAATACTAAAGATATGTTCTTGGTTTATGGTGGAAATCCAAAAGCTGAACTTCGAGTTGATTGCTATTGCAATGCTGGATTTGGGACCAATATAGATGATATGAAACCTCTGACAAGATACGTTTCGTTTTGAACGGAAGCGCAATAGACTAGAAAAGCTCCAAGTAAAGTACTACTGAAATGCCTGCTACATAAGCAAAATTACATAGCTTCTTAAAAAGTTGAAATGGAAGCTGTTTGGATTAGGAAGTTTATTTCAGGGCTTGTTATAGTACCAACAATAAACAAACAATTTAAGATGTTATGCGACAATTCAGCCACACTTCTTATTGCCAACGAACCGGGGGTTCAGATAGGCGCCATACACTACCATAGAAGTAACCTTCTTAAAGTTCACACAGATAATCATCTAGCATATCCTTTTATGAAGGCTTTACCGAAAGGAAAGTTTACTCAACATGCTAGGAGCATGAGATTTCGTTTAGCTAGTAGTTTCATGTAGATCTGTGTTAGTATTTGGATAAGGGATATTTAACAATTTATTTTATGACAATGATACTTGGTATTTTGTTAATTTTATCTTAAATTGTGTCCTATATTTGTATGTTTAAATCCATGAATAATAATAGTTATTATTCTAAATTAATCCGTTGTCGATTAACAATATGGGAATATTGTTAAATTAAGACAATTCTGAGTGATTGGTGATATTTTAGATATTAAGGATATGTCCACCAAACTCACATGATATTCATAAGATGAATATTGGATTTCCCCAACACAAGAATATTACTTTATGGATCGTCGTCATTAAGTAAATCTTGTAAGTGATTTTATTTACAAAATCCTTAGACTTGAGATGCAAGTAGGTCTTGCATATGTGGATAATCCTTCTTGATCTAGTCTAAGTTATCCTGAAAAATGGATAACTAATAAGGGCTATTTCAGAAGTGATTTTGAAACATGATGACTTGACACTTGTAGTCAATATAGAATTTGTTCCTTCAATAGTTGAAGAATGATGCCACTGGGCCCCTCGTAGAATTAATCAGATGTGTGTATGGCCGTACCCGAAAACTCATGTAGATATGTCTCATTGATTTTCGGTAATCTTGATTAGTTACATATACGAGAAACAGAATCGTTAAATAATGGAATGACATTGATCCATATCCATTTTTAACACGGTATCGGAAACAAAGGGATTGTAAATTCATAAATCATTTGTCCGTGTCTTTATGAAACCACACTCGGATATTTCTGGGAGCATTGGCGTGTTGCTAGACGCTTACCAATGTTATTATATAATTTATACATGTCCAAGTGGGAGCTGTTGGAATATGAACAAATATAAATTATATATGTCCGGAATTTATTCGAGCCTAAGGGGACGCACACGTTAATATGTAGAATAACGTTTTAATATATTAATTAGTGTTTAACAAACGATCGTTAAAAGTTTAACAAGAATAAATATTAGTTGTTAATAGTTAAAGGACTAATATGCAAAACCAGGAAAAAGGAAAGTTTGGTTTTTCCCACTCTTTCCTTATAGTCGGTCCTTGAACACCTCCTCATGTGGGGGTGGGGGGACTTGCTTGAAGCCAATGATGAGAGGAGTATATAAGGAGGTCTTAGGGTCCTTGAGAGCTCATAACTTCAATCCCTAAAATCCCTAATCTCTCTTGCTTTTTCTCCTAGTCGACCGAACCAAAACCTTTTAAGGTTTTCGGTTTTTCTTTTCCCCTCCTGTTCGATCGGCAGCAAACCCCAAAGGGTTTTTCGTTTGTTTGTGGATACCACGTTCGTGGAGGTTTTGTTCGTGTGTTGATTGATTCAAAGACGAAGGTTATCGTTTGGTTAAACCACTACTAGTACTAGTATACACGTTGTTTGATAAAAACGTATTGTGTGTGTAAACTTAGAGGGATTATTCTTTTGATCCTTGGTGGTTTTGCATGGTGTTATACACACGCGTATATTGAAGACGGTGTAACGTTTATTGCTAAAAGCAGTGTAACGTTTCTTGCTAAAAGGTACACATCTTCAATCCCTTGTTAATTATAAGTTCTATACGTGTTTGATCTTTCAGCTGCGTACTCGTGATATGTTTAATTGGTTAAATAGATGTAAAATCCCAACATGCATAATCTATAATGTTCTTAAAACATGTTTGAGTATATATCAAACTTCCAAATTTAACATCGTGTTCTCAAGTTAAAGTTAAGGAAGAAAAAGAAATAAAATGAAAAAGGAATATAAGAGGTTGTGTTCTTGTGTAACACTCAATGAGGAAAAAAGTGGAATGAAAATTAGTGTCATTTGGTTGATTATTAATGTAAAACCTAAAAATCTCAACAAGTGTAAAATTACCAAAATACCCCTAATGCAAGAAAATTCCATAAAAGCTTAAATAAAATTCATTTAAATGCTAGAAATTATGAAAAGACAACATGTGACAATTATGAAATTTTTGAAGATTTAAAATACCTTATGTTATACAAGAAAAAAATAATTAAAATTTATATATATATGTATATAAGCCGAAATATGTATTTAATTAATTATGCATTACAATTAAATATAAAATAAATTAAGATAATGATAAAATAAATTTGGCTAATTATTAAAATCAGATTTATCCTTTTGAAAGCCCATATGACTCGGCCAAATCCTTTTATAATATCTTTTATACATTTTTCATTTGATAAATCCTAAAAACAAAAACCGAAAACCCTAATAAAATCAAGAGGCGGCACAAGAGTTCTTTCAAGGGCAAGCACGATTTTTCTAAAGTGTTGTGAAGGTCAAGGATTGTGGGAAAAATAGTGGGAAGATTGTATAAAGCTTGGTTCGATAGTGGTATTTGTTTTGGGTTCGAATTAAGCAACCGAATAGCATAAATTCATAAAATCACTAAGGATCATCAAAGGTATTTTTGTAACTCATTTTTCATCATATTAATTCGTTCTATGCTTAAGAAAAATATTCATGCATGTTATTTTGGTCGAAATAATTAAATCATGTTCGAAACCCTAATTTTTAGTTAATTATGAAATCGGCACAAATAATAATTGTAAAATTGATTTTATATTTTTCTAAGGTTTTTTATATCATATATGACTCAGATAAATTGTTGGAAAAATTTAGGAAGGATTCGAATAATTATTGGGGATTTATCATTGTTTGCCGATTTCGAATAAAAAGGAAAAGGGAAGAAATAAAATTAGGGTTAGGGTTTTGATAATTTTTCCAGGTGCATTTAATGCCAATGATTGGGAAATAATTGTGGTTGTAATTGGGAAAAATCAAATTAGGGTTTTGTGGATTTACTAGTTAGCCGATTTGAATTTTAAAGTATAAGGGGGTGATTTGTAATTTCTGAAACTATGAGGTCTATTTTAAACATGTTATTATACTTATTATAATCTGTATAAAATAAGTTGGGGGGTATAAAATGTCATATTGATATTATTTTGGATTAAAATGGTTAATTACATATAATAAGTAATTAGAAATTAATTAATTAAAATAGAGGGACTGAAATTGTAAATTCTGAAAAGTGGAAGGTTTGGTTAGTATTTAATGTATAAAGTATGAATTTGTCATATTTGAATCTATAAGGACTTGTTTTGTAATTATGGATAATTAAAGATATTGTTTAAATAATTAATAAACAAAAAGGGCTAAATATGTAAATTGTTTATGTAAAATTAAGGGTTTGACATGTAATACATAAAATGAATGGTATAATCTGCATAAATAAGAAACTTTGATATTTACACTTTTAACCTTGAATTGTTGATTTGGCATATTAAACCTAAAATATGGAAAGTTGTGTATTTAACCCTAAACTTGTAAGGTTGGCATATTAAGTCCCTAAGCTATTTAAAATACTTAATAGAATCTCAAATGATGAATATTACTAATTTTGGAAACTTGCTAAAAATGGAAAGTTGCTAAAAATGGAAAGTTACTAAAAATGGAAAGTTACTAAAAATGGAAAGTTACTAAAAATGGAAAGTTACTAAAAATGGAAAGTTACTAAAAATAGAAAGTTACTAAAAATGGAAAGTTTCTAAAAATAGAAAGTTACTAAAAATGGAAAGTTTCTAAAAATGGAAAGTATAACTTAAATGAATGGTTTGTAACTCGAATTCATCATTTCCTTAGGTTCGGTCAAGAGGGAGTGATTCTGTTATTCCTGTGGTGTTTCTTTGATTTTGCTTTGCTTCGGAATAAGGTACGGATATTCTTATGATTTATGCGTTGCTTCGTTCGTTCCGTTATTCGTACAGATATTCTGACCTTATCGTTAAGGTTTCTCATGACATATTCCTCTCTATCTTTGATTTCTTATGTGATTTGCTACATTTGCTCTGAGCCTTTTATTTTGGTTCTCTTATATGATCTGTCATTATGTTCTATTTGAACCCTGCTATGCTACCTTTGATATTTGAACCTTTGATATTTGAACCTTTGATATTTGAACCTTTGATATTTGAACCTTTGATATTGAACCTTTGCTATGATCCCTTTGATATTTGAACCTTTGATATTGAACCTTTGCTATGGTCCCTTTGAAATGAACTTTGATATGACTTTGTTTTGAAATCCTTCAGTTTGAAGACCCGAAGCCACCTAATTTGTTTCCTAGCCATGAAGGTAACATGGCCGTGTATTGATGCACCTTCTGGCATGACTCTTGTGTGAGTGACGTGATTTCTAACGCGTCCCCCTTTTGATATTATATGGCATTTGAAGAATATTATTTGTTTAAGGGGCGTATGGATGCTCCTTAGATTTGTTTTGTATTCGAAGGTTTATGACATTATGATATTTGGATATTTGGTGGATGTATGATTAGGGTGCAATCTCGTCTTTCACAACAGTCTTTGGTGTCATGACTCCATGGTCATTGGATATGATTTTGTTTGGGCTTGTGATTGAACTTAAACCTATTTGATTCTCTTTGTCATCTTATCTTACTCTATGATTTGATATTCTGATGTGTCTTACCTTTAATTTGGATCCCTATTGGTATGTAATTATGAGATCCTTTGTTTTAAACCTTGTATCATATCACTTTGATTTCCGTTATCTTTTGGCTTTCGATTGTATATTATATGTTCATGGGCTTTGTAAGCTCAGCCGCACTTTCTTTTCCTGCGGCAGGTATCTAAGCTAGGAGCTGGGGTTTGCTTTTGGGTTATGAGTGCTGAGTGTGGACTACCCTAGAGTTCTTACCTTTGATATACGAATTGTTTCCTTCAAGACATTTGTTATTTCGTTTGGATATGTTTATCCTTTGAGAACTTATGTACCTTAAGTCGTGGTGTTTATTTTCCTTTTTGTTTTTTTGGGGGTTTTTATTTTATGTTTAAGGACTTCCGTATGTTTATGCTTGTGTTATGATTGTGTTATGCTTTTGATGCACACCATATTTGTAATACTGGCGTTACAATTTATGGTTCAGAGCTGCCAGGTTAATATGACGAGGTCTGATGGACCTTAGAGGCTTAGGCTTATGACCCTATTGAGGATTGGGTAGACATTAGGTTCCTTCTGCGTAACTCTCTTTCGTAACCTATCTTGTTTTCGTTTGCTAATCGTTTTCTCGATCGTTCAGATGGTGAATACCGGTAATAGTACTTTCTACGGTAATCTCTACATTGATGATCGTACTGTCTTCGTTTTATTTGATACTGGGGCTACACATTCTATTATATCAACCACATTTGCTAAGAAACTTAATATGAATCCTACACCATTAATTGAACGTGTAATCATTTCAACCCCAATGAAGAACCATATGCTCATTGATCATGAATATGTTAATTGTCCTCTCCGTTTTGATGATCGTGTTCATCCTGCGAATTTACTTCCTATCTATATGCTCGACTTTGATGTGATTCTTGGCATGGATTGGTTGGTTTCTCATCGAGCTACCATTGACTGCTATGCTAGGGACTGTGATCTTTGGTAAAGGTCGCCTAAACCTGATTTGTTTTCATGGTTCCTCACCGCTTAAGTCCGTTAAGCTCATCTCTGCTATGAAGGCACGTACCTTGATTTCTCATGGGTGCCAAGGTTTTCTGGCTTCTGTTATGGACACATCTTTGGAGAGTCCTAATATTGAAAATCTTTCTGTTGTTCGTGAATTCGCTGATGTTTTTCCCGATGAACTTCCTGGACTTCCTCCGGCTAGAGAGATTGAATTTGGCATTGAGTTAATTCCCGGTGCTGAACCTATCTCAAAGGCTCCGTATCGTATGGCACCTGTTGAATTGAAAGAGTTAAAGGAGCAGTTACAGGAGATGTTGGAGAATGGCTTTATTAGACCCAGTGTTTCACCGTGGGGTGCACCGGTCTTATTTGTTAAGAAGAAGGATGGGAGCATGCGCTTGTGTATTGATTACCGCGAACTCAACCGTATTACGATTCGTAACCGCTATCCTCTTCCGCGAATCGACTTGTGTGACAAACTTCAAGGGGCCAATATTTTTCTAAGATTGATCTGCGATCTGGTTATCATCAGCTTCGTGTGAGAGAGCAGGATATTTCTAAGACTGCTTTTCGTACGCGTTATGGCCACTACGAATTCTTGGTTATGCCCTTCGGTCTGACTAATGCTCCTGCCGTGTTTATGGATTTGATGAACCGTGTTTTCCACGAATACCTTGATAAGTTCGTTATTGTTTTCATCGACGACATCCTAGTTTACTCTAAGTCTGAAGAAGAGCATGAGCAACATCTACGGATTGTGTTGGAGATTCTTAGACAGAAGAAGTTGTATGCAAAATTTTCGAAGTGCGAGTTCTGGTTACAGCAAGTCGCTTTCCTTGGTCATGATTGAATCAGCAGACGGGCTCATTTGGAATCCATAAGGTTGAAGCTATCACCAAATGGCCGAGACCTACTACGGTGACAGAAGTGAGAAGTTTTCTGGGGCTTGCTGGCTATTACCGACGTTTTGTTGAGGGTTTCTCCCGATTAGCTTTACCTCTTACTCCCAGTGATGAGTACGGGTGAGGAAGTTTGTGGGGACGGACAAGCGTCAGGAGAGTTTGAGGATTGAAACAGGGATTGGTGCTCTGCTCCGATATTGACTCTTCCATTCTTGTTCGGTGGTTTTCAGATATACAGTGAGCATCGAGAAAGGTTTGGGTTGTGTTTTGATGCAACATGGGAAGGTGATCGCCTACGCGTCAAGACAACTGAAGCCTTATGAAGTAAATTATCCAACCCATGATCTTGAGTTAGCTGCCGTGGTTTTTGCATTGAAGATCTGGAGACACTATCTGTATGGTGAAGCTTGTGATATATTTACAGATCATAAGAGTCTCAAGTATATTTTTACTCAGCGAGAAACTTAACATGAGACAAAGAAGATTGGTGGAACTTCTGAAAAGATTATGACTAACATCCAGTACCATCCGGGCAAGGATAATGTGTTGCTCGACGCACTTAGTCGAAAATTAGCGATTGATAGCTTGTTTGATTTCCATAATCTTCATGATTTAGAAGGGAGTGAGAAGGGAGTTTGGATGTTGAGCTATGTATTCGTGGTTTGGTGGCTATTGGCGAGTATGTGGATAGAGTCTAACCTCATGATATCAGATCAAAGAAGCTCAAAGGGACGTCGTGATGTTGTGGGCTATTGAGCAGAATGTTGAAGCGGTAACATTCTGAGTTCGTGTTGCTGATGTCGGTGTTGTGTGGTTTGTAGATAGGCTATGTGTTCCTAATGATTAGGCACTTCGCGAGCATGGTTAGATGACGGAAGCTATAGTTCTCCATTTATTATTCATCCAGGTTAACCAAGATGTACAAGAGATTGAAACAGTACTTTTGGTGGAACGGCTGAAGCAAGGATGTGGCTACGTTGTATCCAAATGTATGATTGTCTGCAGGTCAATATTGAACATCAGAGGGACTAGGTGGTTTGTTACAGCGTTGGAGATTCCGGTATGAAAATGGGATGAGATTTCCATGAAATTTTGTTACTGGTTTGCCTACTACTCAGAAAAGACATGAGGCGGATTTGGGTGGTTGTAGATTCGGGGACTAACCAAGTCTGCTCTATTTTCTTACCTTCGGAAGAACTATAGTATTAGTAAAGTTGGCGGAGATTTTTCGACCAGGAAATTCGTTAGATACATTGGTACTCCCGTCTTTCTATTGTGTCCGACAGAGATCGAAGTTTACGTTCTCGTTTTTGGAAAGGATTATAGAAAAAGCTTGGGGAACTCGTCTTAGTTTAGTACAAACATTTCATCCCATCAAACGATGGTCAGCAGAAGAGAACCATTCAGACCTTGGAAGATATTGTTGAGGGATGGTGCTGTAGAATGGACAGTAGTGGATGAGAATATTTGTGCTTGGTGGGTTTGCCTACAATATAGTTGGCATGCTAGCATCAAGGCAGCACCTTTCGAGCTTTTGTACGGTAGGAAATGTCGAGCACCTATTTGTTGGGATGAAGTAGGTGAACGTTTAATTGAAGGTCCGGAGCTTATCGAGATTACTAATGAGAAGGTGGCTGTTGCTAAGAGAAATTGAATGAGCTAATCGCGACAGAGAGTTATGCTGATAAGCATCGACGTGACTTAGAGTTTCAAGTTGGAGATCGTGTATTTTTGAAAGTTTCGCCATTCAGAGGAGTTAAACGTTTTGGGATCAAGGGCAAGCTCAGTCCTCGATTCATTGGTCCATTTGAAATTTTGGAACGTATTGGAGAGGTTTCGTATCGTTTGGCGCTTCCTCCGCAGTTATCGCACGTTCATGATGTCTTTCATGTATCTCTTTTGAGGGGATACCATTATCATCCATTGCATGTCGCATCTTATCCTTTTGATCAAATTCAGCCTGATATGTCTTTGTCCGAGGAACCTGAATCCATTCTGGATCGTCAAGAGAGAGTCATGAGAAACAAAATTATTCCTTTTGTGAAGATTCTTTGGAAGAATCACCCAGAGCGTGAGGCTACCTGGGAGACCGAAGAGTCTATGCGAGCTAGTTATCCTCATTTCTTTGTCTAGTTCGGTATGTTTTCGTTTCGTTCTCATTTCGTTTTCATTCGGTTACATTTCAATTTTTCGAGGACGAAATTTTTTTTTTTTTAGAGGGAAGAAGTTGTAAAACCTAAAAATCTCAACAAATATGAAATTACCAAAATACCCCTAATGCAAGAAAAATTCATTAAAGCATGAATAAATATTTCATGTAGATGTAAAAAAGTATGGAAAAAAAAAAAAAAAAAAAAAAAAAAAAAAATAAATATATGGCAATTATGAAAATTTTTGTAAGAATAAATTACTTTTATTTATGATAGAAAAATAATTAATCGTTATATATTGTATCTATGCGAAATTAATTACATTTATGTATTTATTTATTAACATTTATATAATATAATTAAGGATAATTATCAAATAAATTGGGGAAGAATAAAAATTCGATATTGTCATTCGCAAGCCCTAGGAATTCGGCAAGGGACTTATTTTATTTAGTTATACATTTTATTTTGTTAATCCTAAAATGAAAAACACAAAAATCAACCCTAAAATCAAATGGCGGCACAAAAAATATTTTTCCGGGCAAGTACGAATTTTTTATAAGGTTATTTGAAGGTCAAGGTGTGTGGTATAATTAGTGGGAAGTTTGTGGGTGATTGGTTCGATTTTGGTTATTGATTTGGTTTCAAAAAGCTTACGGGTTCATTAATTCATTAAGATCTCTAAAGGATCATCAAAGGTAATTTTGTAACTCATGTTTCATCATATTAATTCGTTCTACACATAATAAAAAAATAAAATATTCATGCATGTATTTGGGCGACGTTAATTAAATATGAGCGAAACCCTAATATCTAGTTAGTATTGTAATCGTGCATAAAACCGTTTGTAATATTGTTTTTATATTATTCTAAGGTTTTTCACTATCACATATAACTCAGAAAATTGTTGGAAAATTTAGGTGTGATTCGAATTATTATTGAGGATTATATTGTTGCCAATTTTCGAAATAAGGAAAAGGAAAGAAATAAAATTAGGGTTAGGGTTTTGATAATTTTTCCAGGTGAATTTAATGCCAATGATTGGGAAATAATTATGTTTGTGATTGGGAAAAATTTAATTAGGGTTTTAGTGATTTATTTGTTATCCGATTTGCTATTTAAAAGTATAAGGACTTGTTTTGTAATCTGAAACTATGAGGTCTATTTTAGACATGTTATTATATTTAATATTTCTGTATAAATTAAGTTGGGGGGTTTAAAATGGGTCCATTTTGATATTATTTTGGATTTAAAAATGGTTAATTAATATATTAAGTAATTAGAAATCAATTAATCTAAAATAGAGGACTAAAAAGTGTAAATTTGAAAAGTATAAGTTTTGGTGAGTATTTAATGTATAAAGTATGATTTTTGGTCATATTTGAATCTATAAGGTTGTTTGGTAATTATGGATAATTAAAGATTAATGTTTAAGTAATTAAAAACAAAAGGACTAAGTATGTAAATTAGTAAATTAAGGTTTGACATGTAAATACATAAAAATGGAAGGTATAATCTGAATAAAATAAGAAACTTTGATATTTACACTTTTAACCTTGAAATTTGTTGATTTTGCATATTAAACCCTAAAATATGGAAAGTTGTCGTATTTAACCCTAAGCTTGTAAGGTTGGCATATTAAGTCCCTAAGCTATTTAAAATACTTAATAGAATCTCAAATGAGAAATTAGCACCGATGGCTGAAGAAATGATAATGTTAATTGAGGTTCTTAAAAGAAACTGTATTTCGCCCTCTGATTGTCACCCACCAGTCGTAATAACTAAAAACATGTAGGTAATAATTGATAATCGTATGTTTATGATGGTTGACGAAGAAGACTTAATTTTTAAGAAAATTTCACCTATGGCTGAAAAATTCCTAGAAATGCTACACGTTTGTGTTGCCAAAAAATAAAGGTGAGTGACTTCGTTTGGTACAATGATGAAATAAGGGAACAGGTAGAAAAGCTTGCTGATGGTTGGAGAACATCAGTTTCCTATTTTGTCGAAAAGGCGGTGAAAAAATATGCAAATGATGAATGATGTTGGTGTTTGTTTTGTAAGTTGTGTTTGTATTTGAAGTTAGATGTTTAACTTTTAGTAGACGGCTAGATCTTGTTATGTCATGTGTATCCAGATGATGAATGATGTTTGTGTTTGTTTTCTAAATTGTTTTTTGTTTAGTAAGTTTTGTTTGTTTCTGATGTTGGTGTTTGTTTACTTAAAAATTTCAAAGAAACATGTCGGCAGTAATTGATAACCGTAAGTTTATGATGGTCGACGAAGAAAACTTGATTTTAAAAAAAATTTCACCTATGGCTGAACAAATCCTAGAAATGTTACGTGTTTGTGTTGCCAAAAAAATAAAGGTGAGGGATTTTGTTTGGTACAATGATAAAATAAGGGAAAAAAATATGCCGATGATGAATGATGTTGGTGTTTGTTTTGTAAGTTGTGTTTGCATTAGAAGTTAGATGTTTAACTTTTAGTAGACCGCTAGATCTTGTTATGTCATGTGTATCCAGATGATGAATGATGTCCGTGTTTGTTTTCTAAGTTGTTTTTTGTTCAGTAAGTTTTGTTTGTTTTTGATGTTGGTGTTTGTTTTCTTAAACAATTCGAAGAAAGATATTTAATTTAGTATGACATGCCAAAGTCAACAAATACTCTTTGCAACATTCATAACAAAGCATAAAAACTATGCAGACCCACCATCCTTATGGAATACTTTGACCATATTTTTCTTTGTAACATTAAGATAATGATGAGTTGATTGCTTAGGAGAAAAGACAGAAATATTATGAAGTATCAAAGCTGCTCCTACGGTAATTGCCTTTGCAAACCTCTCCTCTATAAGCACTTTGTAATGAATAGTACCGAAGATTGTACCAGAAAGGTTTTTGAGTGTTACTGTGAGATCGCCCAACGCATTCAGAGTACAAAACTTGATAACTGCAGCAACTTTCTCAAGTTTCCCATTGTTGAGAAATTTCTTAACATCTCCAAAACAACCCGTCACAATCCCTCCATCAACATTGACATAGTCAATCACGCTAAGCCATGACACACGTGCAAAATCATCATCCTCACCCACATCCTCAATAACTTTTCTAATATACCCTTGTGTAGACATTACAGACACCTTCCTGAGTATCAACTAATTTACGGAGCTTGGTCGTTTGAACAATACCAACAGGACCTGATATTATCCTAATGGGCTTCATAACACAATTATCAACTTGATTGTTTTAAGATGAAAACAGGGTTTGGATGGTGGTGGTTATCTCAGGGACTATGTGAGGGTTATTGCCGGGACGAACGACAGGGGTAAGTCAAAGATCGAAATCGTCTATATCAAGGGCTTGTTCACATTCATCATAAGTATCAACTTGATGGTTTTAAGCTGAAATCAAGGTTTGGGTGGTGGTGGTTATCTCATGAACTATGTGAGGGTTGTTGGTGGGATAAACGACGGGGGTTAGTAGAAGATCATAATCGTCTATATCAAGGCCTTATTCCCATTCATGATTTAGCGGTGAATTCATGTTTTAGTAGATGATTGCGATACGGATTTACTTTGTCAACAGATTACACTAGTCTTAAATAGGGTGTAATGTAAACTATGTTTGACTTTTTTGCACACATATTCACTTGGACTTTTCAATAAATTGAATAGGTTTATTTATGAAATTGGTCTCACATTTATGGTTTTTAACTGCACTAGAAGGTATACTGCTTTTATCTATGAATTTTGGTCCCTGACGTTTAAGGTTTTCAACTGCATTAGTACACCTTCTATATTTAGCCCTTTCCTATTTACCCGCACATATTTTCTACAGCCGTTCACATAAATAGAGAAAAACCTAAGACCAAACACATGCAATTTTCATCTAAATATTTACACTTTCACTTGGTTTCCAGATAATTGTAAAAAAAACCAATGATAGCATAACATCTTCACATGGCTAACAATGAAACTTACAACTGTTCACCAAGTGAAGTATGTTTATCAGACTCTAACAGTGAGTTGCTAATACCAACTCCATGGTCTGATGAGTCCAAGAATGAAAAAAGGACAAAAAGGTTGAGACAAGAATTCAAATTGAAAAGATCCTTATTTGAGATTGACTTTACGTTCGGTATTAATGCCTTTGTTTTAGAAAGGGACGGACGTAATGAAAGAAAAGATTAGCCAGGAACACGTGTGTGAAGAAGAGGTTCCCTTGAACAACAACATAGAAAAACAAATTGGTGATTTTGTAGACATACCTAGTGAAGCAGTGGAACAAGGGATGGATGCTAATGTGCCTGATGAGACTGATGGTGCTAAGGGTGAACAGGTTCCAAACCATGTTGTTAAGAAGTGTAACCTTGAATTTCTGGTTTGTAAAGAGGTTGCAAACCCTGGTGTTAATGAACTAGTGAACAAAGAAAGATCACTAAAGAGGAAAAGGGTTTATGTTGTATAGATGGGTGATGCATTTACTGAAGATGAACGTCAATGCAAATAATGGGTCGTTTATGTGCTATTGGCTATTACTAATGTTTTGCATCTTAAATTACCCTTGTATGTATTTGTTGTGATTTTTTGTTCTATGTATGTGTTATGTTTTGGATCATCAAGTTTTGCAACTTGTTTTCGTTATTTTGTCTCCAAGGTAACAACTTTTGCCTAAATAGAGTAGTGGTTGTGGAAAACTAGAAGGGGGTTGAATAGTTACCGCTTTTTAATTTAATGTTTATGTTTGTTAATAAAAACTTAGATTCGACTTTATGTGAATTCAACACTTGCACAATATAAACAATATACTTATCTAAATAATTAATAGGATAGTATGAGCAAATAAGGTAAGACAAGAGATAAGAGTAAGAACAATCAAACCACAACGCGAGGATTTATAGTGGTTCGGTAACGAAGCACCTCTTCGCCCTACTCCACTCCTCGAGCACCAAACTCGAGAGTTTTCTTCACTATGTCAACAAACTCCCTTATGGCGGAGAAAACCGTACACAACTTTCGCTTATATCAATTTCCGACACTAAGCTAGATGTCGAGTTCTAATCTTAGCTAGAACCAATCTATCACGACTTCACAACTTCTTCACTACTTTCATGACTTCACAACACAACTTCACAACTACACAACTTCTTCACACCTTAGTTTTCTTCACACCACTACTTTACTTTTACTTTTACACCTAACTATCACAACTTGGATGAATCACTAGATTCAATTATACTTGCAACAATCACAAAGATTTATCTACTACGCAACTTTACAAGATTTACAAATGATTTACAAGTTATGATATGGATGCAACAAGATTGCAATACACACTTGAGGTGTAATACTTCTTCACTTGATGATGGAAGTATTCTTCTCTTGCACTTGAGAAATTAAGCTTGGATCACTTGGAAACAAAGCTTTATGATTAAATGATCAAGAATTTAATGAGATGCTTGAGGCTATTTTATGATCATAAGAAATGAGTGCAAAAGTTGAATAATAGAGGGGAAAAGTCCAGTATTTATAGGGGCAAACAAAGACGTCATCTATGGACGGATCTCCTTAAATAGGTAGCGTCCCCTTAAATTTAAGGGGGCCGCCCTAGATTGGGCGCTCCCCATTTTGTCCTTTTGTGTAGGGAGAATTTTTTGGAACTTTCTAGCCGTTTTAGGTGCAAATTGAATTCAAAATATATATTATGAATAAAAGCTATTCTTTTATGAGAAAATGTTTATAAAAATGTTTACAACATTTTATAAAAGTGTGAGGTTGAATAAAAAACTTCCTTTGATCATAAAATGCATTAAGTATTTATTTATTCATACCTTAAAGTGATATAATTTTCAAAATGAAAATTTACTACTAATTACTTATTTACGTTTAATTTTACATTGAACGTTTTTATATTTTGTGATATCAAAACGTAAGATGTGAAAAATATTAGTAATGTTTTTAAGCATTATATTTTATCAACAATCCCCCCCTTTTTGATGATTACAAAATTTAAACTCATTAAATGTAAAATTCTTTTTAAACAAGTATTTAGTGAGTTTCATGTCATTTCTCCCCATTTTTGTAAAATCAAAAAGGCATCGTCGAGAGTTGCTAGAAAAATCGACAGAATAAATGCTCCCCCTTGATGTGTGCTTCCCTCGTTCGAGGGCACCAAGGAATCAAGCTATGGTTTCTTGGCTACAAAAAAGAGTTAGAACAATACAAATATTTCTAACATGTAGCAAGAAGGAAGGAAAAATATGACCAGTGCAAGCAAACATCAAAGCAAAAGATACTTCTTTCATTTAGGACAATGTGTGTGAACAACACACAAGCATTCATAATAAGAAAAACAAATATGCTTTAGAGGCATATTAATACATAAAGAAAAATCCTAAATAGCCATAGAAGGAATTTTGACTTGCTTGCGACACAAAAGGGTTTGACGATTATTTGGAGGCAAGTTACGAGATTAATTGGTTGAAGAGTTTGGAGCGGAGGCGGTTGTGGAGGGATAATCTCTTTGAACTCTAGGTGGTGGATGAGGTCGAGTGAGGAGGAATTCAATCTAATTGATATCCTAACTTAAAGCAAGAAATTGTTTTTAGGTGAAGATGCAACAAGGGCAATACCCAACATGGGTTTCAACTTGGTTAATGTTGAGGGTCTGTGGTAGGTTTGGAGAGTAAGGTAATGAAGGAATGTTGTTTTGTTGTTGAGAGAGATGCATGGCTAAGAGGTTTGATAGGTCTTGTAGTTGATTAATGTCATCAAATAGGCTTTCTCTACTTGGAGATAAAGGTGGTATGTGTTGAGTTTGGTTGTCACTTTAAGGTGGAGCTTGAGTGTGAGCAACATGTAAGTTGATGGGTGAGATGGGAAGTGGAGGATGTGAGACAACTTGTGGTGATGTGGGAGTGTCCTTGATGTAAGGATTTGGTAATGCTTGATTGGGGTGATTGTTCTCTTGAGATGGTTCATGATGAGAAATGAGTGGTTTTGGCATTGGTGTAGGTGAATTTGCATTGAGCACATTAGATGTGTTGCAAAGGTTTGGTTTCTTCCTCCAAATAGGTTTCACACTCATTTTGGCTACTCTTGATGGTTTAGATGTGGGTTTGTTAGGAGATGTCATTAGCGTGGGATGATTGTGATGAGTTGAGGATGTATTTATAGAGGAGGAAAGGTTTAAATTAGGAAGAATGAACATTTAAAGGATCAAATTCAAGAAATGTTTGTGAATTTAGGGAAACAGTAGCTAAGTCTAGAGGGTATTTGGTTAAAGGGAGGTGAAAATACTGTTTTACCCATGTTTGCCTAGGCCGGTCCCCTTAATTAGGGGTCGGTCCCCTTAAAATTAAGGGGGCCGCCCTTTATGAATTAAGGGGGCCGCCTACTGCTATTTCCCAGATTTCCTAAAAATCGATTTTTCTTAAAATTTTTGTGTGAAGTCCATCCTTTTATGGCAATTAAGATTTTGTAGCACATAGCAATTAAGCATTCAACATTCTACATATATATGACAAGTTGTAGGATAAAACTATTTCACATAATTTTGGCATATAATCATATATGAATTGAAAACCAAAAGAGTGAAGAGCATATAAAATAGTAACTAGATATAATGCACAAATAATTTATCTTGACAAGGGGGTTAAGTTAAAAACGAACCAAACTTTTGTGCAAATCCTAGTGTGTGCCTAAGTGCGACAAATGTGGAGTAGCGATTATTTCGACACTAAGACATGTAAAACCTAAGAAATAATCCAAATGCTCCTTGATTTAATTTTGCTCAACCAAGATTGTCGAAAATATATATTAAATTATATACTTTTGACAACAAGTAAGAGAACATTATGCATATGTGAAAAATGTTTTTAGCATATCTCAACAATATGTGAAAATTGATTTTCATGTGCTCCTAGTTGTGAGAAAAACCTTTTAGAAAATAATAGATTGGGACTATTGTATATATGTATAATGAGATATGCATTTAAATAGAAGAATTAGTAAAAGTTTGCTTATAAACTTTTCCCAATCTTGTGTTTTTGTGTAAAATAGAAACCTAGACACAGAGAGAAGAAAAAAAAATTGTCAGTCAGGTGGGTGGTCCCCTTAAAGTCTGGGTGGTCCCCTTAAAATTAAGGGGGCCGCCCTTTATGAATTAAGGGGGCCACCACCTGTTGAGAAATTTTTTTTCTCAGATTTTTAACAAATGGTTCATTGATGATTATCATTTCTTTATTATGCCGAAAACTTAATCAATTTGTTCCATCATT
>BQNB010104953.1:0-23707 GCA_026074375.1 Tanacetum coccineum
AACTCGACTTAAGGCATAACACAATTAAGGATGCAAGCAATAACAGAAAAGTCCCAAGGGCATGTTGGTAGAGGATAGTGGTGCTTAAAACGTTAGGCTGTTACGGTCTAATGTTTTTTTATTTGCTAAACTTCTTTAACAGCTTAAATAAGCACTTTTTGTGAAGAAACTTTTTCCAATATTAATAAATAAGCTAGAAATAAGCTTAATTAAGTCACAGTTTTGATGAAAAATGCAAAGAAAGTGACTGAAGGACAGTTTTTAAGCTCAATAATAAGCTTTTAAACTAATAAGCTAGACTTTAGAAACTCAAAACAGATTAAGCTACTATTATAAGCTACTTAGAAAAGCAAGAATTAAGCATTTTGAACTAATAATAAGCTAGTTATGACCTTCTGAATTAGGCTGTTCACAATGAGACTATATTTTTTGGTTTTTTTAAGTTTTTTTTATAAAAGACTAAAACAGCTTATGCAGCCATATATTAAGGTAAGAAAATAAGCTCTAAACCCAAAATTAAGCTCAAACAGATTGACAATAACCTCCAATAAGCTGATATCAATCAACTTTTAACACAAAAGCAGATTAAAGCTAGGTTTAATTTGTGATCAAAAAGAGACTTTTAAAACTGTTCTAATAGAATTTATGACATAAATATCCTAAACCCTTTTTTGTTTAATGGAACAGTTTAAGGCCTTTAAAAACATATTTAAAACATGCATTAAACTGCATTTGACTTGTGAAAACACAACTTTCAAACCTCTTAGATCCTAAACCAATTTATGACATATTAGAGCTTTGAAATCTTCACAGAATTTAAGAATGATTGAGAAAACTTGAGATTTACTAAAAACTTATATCAAACTTAAATAAACTTGTTCAGAAAATGATTTATAACCAATCCAAAAATGGATTTTGAAAACCACAAAAGCCTTAGCAGTATTAACCTATGATTTAGAACCAGTCCAAACTGGTTTTGCAAAGCTTCCATTATTATACCAGTTATTGCAATCATTTTTCAAATGATCAAAACTACCACACACATGACAAGCTTTGTTAAACATCTTAAAATCACTCCCAAATTTTTGAGACATCTGTTGGTTCCAGTTTCTCTTGTTCCCTCTAGGACTAGGTATGTATTGCCTATTTTTATCAACTGATGTTTTCCTGTGAGATTTTACTTGCTTAATAGACTTAACAAAGTTTATCTTAGCAAAACTAGGTTTATTAAATATCTCAACTATTTTAACCTTAGGCACATTTTCTTCATCACTATCAGATACCTTATCCTCAATAATTGGGGCTCCATTTTCTTTCCTAGAAGTCTCAGGTTCATTAGTCTCAACAGTAGGCTTTTTAACAACATAACATTCACATCAACAAAATCATCTAGACTAGGATAAACTAAATCAGATTTTAGTGGCATAAATATCCTAGTAGAGGGAGGTGGGACAAAATTATATCCTAATCCTATTTTACACTTATCCATTATCTATCTGTCTAGAAGTTTACTTAGGTTTTTTGATGAATTTTCAAAATTTTGTATTATAAGTTGAACCTTATCTTTTTCTTTTTTAGCCAACTCTAACTTCCTTTTAAGCTCTATAATATCTAAATCTCTTAAATAGATTTCATGTTTTAAGAGTTTTATATCTTCCTCATACATAGACTCATTTTTCTTAAAGACTAACAGTCTAGCTTCTACAGATTTTAAACCAGTTTTATAAGAGACAGCACTTATCCTAGCTATTCTTAAGTCTTTAACTAATTGTTCATTTTGTTCTTTTAGATATTTTACACATTCTAAACAAGATGAACAACAATTTGATTCATTAGATACCTCAGAGTTTGTAGAAGAAGTTAAACTTGTTGAAGAATAAGCTACGAGAGCAAAATTGGTTGGGCCTTCTTCTGCTTGGTCACTCCAATCATAGCCAAAGCCATCACAATAAGATACTAAGGAATTTAAAGTAGTTTCTTCAACTGGTATAGTCCTTCTGGTAGGCTCCCCGTTCCTGCTGTCTTGATTCCTGGGTGCCCTATACTCCCTTGCAAAGTATCATCTCTTGTGGTAGTTGAAACACTCCACCTTGGACTTATCAAACCCAATTCTTTCTTTGTTGGCCATGTCCAGCTTCCTTCCAGTATTCTTTAGGAATCTTCTTACCCTCATAGTCCGCATAGCAATGTTTCACCTAAAATCTATCTCTTCTAGATCATCAGGATTGATTTGTTGTAGATCTTCATTATCTACCTGTGGAGTACTTGGTTAGCTAACAAAGAAGGAATAAATTACAGCATCACTCAAATTTTCAACAATTGTTGAGCTATCAGCAGCACCCTGAGTGCTAGCAGTATTAAAACCCTGAGCATTATTAACTGCTCTAAATGCATTGTTAGTGCTGCTAGAGGACGGAAAGGCTACATTGTGTGAGTTTGTGGTTGAGATAGATGTCCCCTTGACCTCTAATGTGTAAGCCTTCAGGTTGTTGAAGAGGTCATCCAAACTCAATGTCTCAATCTCTGGTCTGTTCCTCTACATAATAGTATGCATAATCCATTCTTGTGACAAACTTCTCAAGAACTTCTGATTGATGTCTTCTTGAGGGATAACTTCACCATGCATCTCTAATTGACTAATTAGCTTTTGAAGCCTTTCATAGGTTTGCTCAATCACTTTTGTGCTGGATGCAGCAAAGTTTTCATATTGCTGCTTCATAAGATTTTTTTAAGTTTTCTTTGTAGCAGTATTACCTCTAAATCTGTTTTCAATAGCATGCATCAGTGTCTTAGCATCCTTGTATGAGTTGAACTTTAATTGATGCTCATTAGGTAAGGCCATCAACAAAGTGCTTCTTTCCTTCAACTTTACCTTTCTTTGTGCCTTCTCTTCAACACTTGTAGGAGGGATAACAGTCTCCTTACCATCAATAGTTTTTATTACTATGGGTGCATTACCATTTTCTATGATCTCCCATGAAGTGTAATCAATGCACTGTAGGTATTTCTCCATCCTTGTCTTCTAGAGATCATACTCACCTGGTTGGAGTATGGGTAGCTTGATGGTTTGTGTAGATTGAGAATCCATTGCTTCTTGAAAAAGTAGATCTTGTGTGTAGTAAATGTTCTTCTTATTCAAAGCTTCTCACAAGCTCTGATACCACTTGTTGATCCTAATAGAATATATCTTTCTTGGCTTGTATTATGGGTAAGTTGTATTGAATAAATTCAAAAAAACTATGATAGAAACTTTTATTGTGAATATCAAAGACTATGCCGAATCTAGTCAATGATACTAAGAAGAATTTCAATGAAACAGTAATGAATAAGATTAATAACAAACAGTTTACCAAACTTTCAGCCTCAATATAATACGAACACTATTAATAGTGTTAGGGTTACAAAACCTTGAAGCTATATTGATATCAAAACAAATGATTTCTAGATATCTAACTCTATGCCCTAGGACCTCCTTTTATACACCAAGGAGTCCTAACCGGCTTACAATATTTTCCTAAGTTATCATGATCTTCTAAACAAATAACTTATACGTATCTTTTACAAAAATATCTCATACTTATCACATAAGCAATCTTTATCTTTTCTCTGATAAGTCTTTGATCTCTTCTCTGTCAGCATAAACTCTTCCAGTAGTTGTAATCTTTAAGAAGTTGTAACTTTCACACCAACAGTAGTAACTTTTGTACTAGCAGCACTAACTATGTACAAGCAGCATTAACTACTTAGAAAGTTTTCTTCAATCTTCATCAGTAGCACTAAGTTACACTAGCAGTAGTAACTTACACTAGCAGTACTAACTACTTAGCATATTTTTCATTAAGATTACTAACAGCACTAATTTATACTTAGCAGCAGTAACTAATACCTTAACAGTCTTAACTTCCACTTAGTAGTAGCAACTTCTAAACAGCATCAAGAGGCTTTTAATCCCAACAATAGGTCGGTAGTTGACTCTTTTGAAATCATAGATACAATAGTAGTAGAGGGGATCTTGTATGAAACTTACGAACCTATGGAGGGCAGTGTAACACCCCTATTTTTGCAATATAGCAGCGGAAGCTAATCTGGGGTATTACTTCATGGAACAACAATCATAATCATAGAAAACGACCTAAAAGAGAAGTTTGTTCAAAAGATACGTTATCATTCATTTCAAATCATAGTTTTACAAAGGCAAGTCCCAAAATATAGTTACATACAATGTGAATGATAACAAGTTTTAGCCATCTTCGAGTCCATGCTACTCCGTGCCGTATATTGCTCAATAACCTGAGATAAACATGATAAAAAGTCATCACAAAGGTTGAGTGAAATTCATAGGTTTGATAAACAGTTTGAATACAAGTCATAGTGTAATAATTGTACAAACATAATTATTATGAAAATGTTATTGTTGTGATCTTGGGTCACGTTATTATATACCCATTATTTGTAATAATTGCAACGAATGGAATTATTGTAGTAACAGTGTATTACTGCGTTATTGTCTTGTTTGGTCTGTCTGGTCTTGTTCCTTGTCTGGTATAGTATAGTCTGGTCTAATCTCATGGCACATAAACTGACTAGTGTATATATACCCAAAATGATGTGGTATATATATATATAGATAATGGCCCTCGGTGTAGGTAATTGTCATATACCTATGAAATTCAAATATAGTATGTTTGGTTACCTATCCGGCTAACACAAACAGGATTCGTCAATCCCGATAGATCTGTCTACAATATTTGTGTTCACCCGTAAGTGATTAATGGTCCATGATAATGAGGGACTTTTAGCATAAAGTAACTTAGACATTAGTCGTAATGGTATATTAGATTAGCATATAAATTGGAAAAATCACTTGTATTCATGGTTTAAGCATGTATAAGATTGTAAAAGTAATCACATTGTTATAAGATAAACGAGTATGTAAAAGAGTTTGTAATAAGCATGTATCCCCCTCGCGGGTTTATAAAACATGTAAATGAGTAAAGGCGAGGTTATGAACTTCACCTGATAGGTAGATGTAGTAATTATTCTGAAATGAAAGCTGACGACTTTATCACAATCTTAACCAGGGAAGGTTGATATAGCAAAATGATAATAGACAGCCACGTCACACAACCTGAGTAGAATATGTCAAGTCTTAGGAAGATTGTACTCTAGAACTTTAGTTTTAAGAGTTATGAGTTTGATTGAAGAGTTTGGAATTATTGTATCACCGTTCGGGCCATCATAATTCAGAAGTCATTCAGTAAATGTTTGAGGAGCTAGGGCACTTTAAATCGTAAACCCAACAACTCAGTCAGAACGTAATACCAAGATGAAACTCCTTAATATGAAGCTCCCTAGTATTGTGATATGATATAATCGGTTTTAAGCGTTTTAATTAATATCTGGAAATGTTAAGCACGAGAAGCGTTAATTAAAGTTATGTCTGGTAATGTTTTGAATGTGTTTTTATACTTTTTCAAAATGTTACATTTTAGACCCTGGGTTTGAAAAATTGCAAGTAGACCCCTAGGGTTTGCATTTTTACGACTTTGGTCCTTTACTTTGTATAGATATACCAAGTGAACCTTGGAATTTGAAAAGTGAACATAATAGTCCCTATAGTTTAACTTGATTTAAAATGACACTTTTAGTCCTTTAGTTATCAAGTTTCCGAAAGTTACAATATATACCACCTTGCTTGGATTATAATTACAAAACATGTCCAAATTTGCAAGAATGCCTTAGTTTCAACATTACAATAGAAGTTTATAAAGTTATTAATAAACTAAAATATGAGTTTTAACGCAAACAAGTTTAAAATAAGATCATTAAGCTAGAGAAATAACGGGGTCAAATTAGGGTTTCTAAACGGTAAACGCGGGGTTTTAAGTTCAAATTCCTTCATTAATCAATTAAAGTAGTTTTTTTAATAGTAGTTAAGCATGTAGGATAGATTACTAAATATATTTAACCATTATAACATTTAGTTTATGAAAAAACGCGAAATTAGGGTTCGGGGTGTACGTTTGGATCAAAATGGACAATGAGCATGAATTGAGTTATGAAACTTTAACAAGAGTATATTTAGGATCATATGAACATTATAAATGTGTAGGAGCAGAAGTAGAACATCCAGAACCTGGGTTTGAGCTTCAATGATCAAAAATGATGGAAATGGGTCGTTTCGGGCAATATTTCCACTCGTACGCCTTGTATCTTATTCACAGGGATTCAAATCTTCAGGGATTCACTTCTTAGACCTTATTTAATGATCCTAGGATCATATGGGAGCAAAGGATTGTGGCCTTATAGGTTTAAGAGAGGAGATGGGTGGTGCAAGTTCTAAAGAGTGTATAAAGGGTCTATTTATACCCATTTGAAGGATCTGTGAGTAAGCAAGCTTGCAATCTATGAAGACTCGTGTGAGTGCTAGAGGGTGGAATAGGAGGGCTTATGTGATGTGTTGATAGGATAGGAAATTAGTAGAACATGGTGGTAACACCATGTGTATGCCGCGGCTTCCATAAGCACAAAAGGGTTCATGTGGCTTTGATTTTAACCATGGGATTGTTAAAGAAGGTGGGTAAGCTGCTAAAAGGTTTCTAGAAGGAGTTCATGTAAATATATTGCACATGGATGGGTCTTAAATGGGTCAAAATGGGTCAAGTTTAGCTGCGGGTCTGTTTTGGGTTATTAGGGTTCGAACTCAAGTTTTTGGCTAATATTTCGAGTGTATTGATCAATGAATGATTGAAATATGATCTTAACGTTTTTAATAAGAAGTATTAACGAAATTTAGCTAGTGGTTTGGGTTAAAACGGGTTAAAAATGAAGAAATGAGGTCGCGGGTTCACATAGGGCTCAATTAGGGTTTTTATGGTTTCCTTGGCTTATAATTTGTGTAATCTTGATCAAAGGTGATTGAATACTGATCTTAGGCATTGTATAATGGATTATCAATGAGGATTAATCATTGGTTTAAGTTAAAATGGGTCGAAATGAAATAAATAAGCCGCGGTTTGAATTAGGGCTTGTATTGGACTTTTAGGGTTTCTAGGTTTTCTAATTCAAGTACATTGTCAAAGAAATGATAGATACTGATGGTTAATGATTTGTAAACTCATATTATGAGTTAAAAATAGCTGCGATGGTAGCTTTATTTGCATGGGGGTGAATTTGGGGTTACTTTGTTAAAAGGCAGTAAAACGGGTTGAATTGTGATCATTTAGGGCTCATTTAGGGTTTCTTGGATTCGATTATTGTATAAATGAAGTAGGATTATGAAATAATGATGGGATAGGATTGTCATGGTTGTTAAATAAGTTATTACAACTTATTTGAGTATTGATTGAGGTTTAGAACGGATAAAAATCGATAAACGGGTCATGGTTTAGGAATTAGCTCGGTTTTAGGGTTTAGGGTTTTGAATTAGGGTTTTAAGAGTAAAAATGTGTATGAAAGTTTATGAATAGAATAATTAGGGTTTACACATTGTATATGGAGTGTAGTAGCTTGTACATAAGTGGTGGTGAAGAAATTGGAATGAAAACAGAGGTAAAACGGCTATTTTAGAGATCATGCTTAATGACTTGTACATTGAGCTTTTAGAGACTTGTACTTTGACTTGAAGAGATTTTTATATTTCAAATGAAATATTATATTTCTTGTACATATGCTTTAGTAGCTTGTGATTATTATAGGGTTACCTCTTCCATGAAATTGGGTTTAGAGAATCGATAACGGTTAAAAGCCGTTTTGATATAAACGTTACGAATGAGTACATCTATAGGAATAATGTACTTGTAATAACTAGGAATATTAAGATATTGACTTGACCATATTATGATGATTGCTTGACTATATGAGATAGGATTGTCATAGAGCTTGTTTCTTTAGTTATGTAGTTACATGGACATACTGAGATATGACAAAGCAAGTAATGTAATAAAGCGGAAAAATTTCAACTGTATAATTGTGATAATTGTAAAATAGGTTTTGCGCCTTTGATGAAATTCTTGGTTGTATAGTCTCCACCCCTTACAGAAAATCTCGTCCCAAAGATTTAATTGATTGTCTATCATTGGCTCACTCGTAAGTTTGGGTCAACGCATCCTTGCTGATGGTCTAACTCCTCTCCGCGATGACATATCAATATACATTCTCCACGTCGGAGCTCGTAATAGGCCCTCGCTTCGATTATTCATTAGCTTGCAGCCACACCCAACACTTAGTATCTATCCCATCACATTCCAGATAATCCTAGACCCTTCAAAACGACCTCCTCCTATACAGAGTCCATTTGCACCCACCTCACGCTGATGCGCTACATCACTCCTACACTATACACCGCAGTAAGTGCAACATACTGGGCTGGCGGCAGACAGAAGTACTATTACTCGGCTGCTACTGAACTGTGGGTTCAACCATACAGAGTCACATCCAACTCTGAGCCGATATATCTCGTGATAGAACTGTGTGTCACTTCTCAATATAGTACCTCAGCTATTCTGAGTTATGTGACGCGCCGCAATATCCTTGAAAACGTCTCTAGTACAATGAGTTCTAAAGCCAATCGCTACTCGAGCTTCAATCGACGATGTGCGTAATGGTCGGCGCTAATGAAGATGTGCACAGAGATTCGCACAGTTACATAGAGTCGCCGCAAAGTGATTATCATTGATGAGAGAGATCGCCCCCTATGAGATTCTCTTGTCGTGTTATCACTTTTCTATACTCACGTTCGCAGTCAAGATCACTCTAACATTCCTACATAATTTTTTGCAGCTCACTGTATGGAGATCAAGTCGCTCAGATGACGTTCCCTATCGTCTCAAGGCCCAGACACGAATCTCCCAGTCGCTAGAGATGTCTCGCTAATCACGTGAAGATATCAGCATTCTGAACCCCCCATGCTACGCATCGCATGCTAGGTTCAATCTACTAGGATACAATCGCTACTTAAGGGCCATTGTATCGCCAGAATACACAAGAAACTCTCGCGCCTTGCCCACGCCTCAGCGCGCCCCTCTTCATACCAGATTTAGCACTTCATCCGCTCATCTGCTTACATGCATTCCCTCCCCCCTTATAACAAAATAGACAGACGTCTCCAAAATCCTTTGTAACTGACGCTACATTTTATAAATTTTCCTAGTTCAAGGACTTTATAATTTCCTTATTCAAATGAAGAAGCATTCTAATTCATTTCAATTAAGGATGATTCATAATTGTCTTACTAAGCATAAAATACATGATATGGTAATGTTGTAGGAAAATGATTGATCATAACATGGTTAGATAATATTGAGATGTTGATTGTACCAGCACGCCCCCCCCCACCCCCCCTATATAATCGTGGATCGCGCTAATTTTGCCCCGATCGTCCTGAAATACGGTTGCTCGGAGAGTACTTATAGAGTTCCTCGGAGTATGATAGCAATTCCCCTCCGACGAGCTTTTGATACCCCACCACTAGATAAAAAGATCGGTACGTTACACACACTCCAATACTTATCACATTTTTTATTCCTCAATGGATAACTTCCTCCTCCCATAGCGATATAATACGAGGTTGATACTTATTCCCCGCATAAGTAATCTTGTAGTAGAATAAAAGTAACAGACGACGAGGATTGATGATTGGGGTTTTTAGATTGAAGAAGATTCTGATGAGAGTTGAATATCCTCGAGAGTTGTTTCTAGGGTAGAAATCCTAAAGTGAACAAAAGCAAGCTTGTTTCTAAGTATGCTTTCCTGTGACCTTGTTGTTTGCTTTTGAGCACCGATTCGCATAATGTCCCTTCTTTCCACAGGCATTACAAGTTACGGATACCGTTTGTAGATTGTTTCTAGTGGTTTTGTTTCTGCAGTTCTTGGTCAGATGACCTACTCTGTTGCAAGTCTGGCATTTGACAGTACAAGGACCTATGTGATGTAGGGTGCATCTTTCACACAAAGGACGATTTCCAGTATATCCGTTGGTGGCAGTATAAATCTTGAAGGTTTCTTGTCTTCTATTCTGCTGTCGGTGGTAATCATTGTTACGGTTGTTATCGTTGTAGTTATTCTGATAGTTGTTGTTGACGATGTTTCCTTTATTCTCAAGTTTTCGTTTGCGATCATTGGTTTCTTGTACAGAATCACGCTTTATTATCTGATCCATTAACCTCTGGGATATGTTGATGGCTTCCTCCAAAGTTTGAGGCTTCGAGGCAGTAACGTTTCCTTATTGCTGTACGGTAGTACCCGATGAACAGCTTCCCTTATAGTTTCTCAGGATTCGGCACCATCGTTTGGCTCCTCTAAGATTGTTAATTCTTGGAATCTTCTAATATAAGTCTTGAGATCACTTCCATTTACAGTTAGACCATAAAATTCATCTTCTATTTTCTTGATCTCAGTTCGAGGACAATACTTGTTTGTCAGAAGCCTTTTTAACTCAGTCCAGGTGATTTGATTAGCTTGCTCTATTCCCATAGGCTGGGCATGTGCATTCCACCAGGACAAGGCATCATCAGTTAAAGTACTAGTAGCAAATGTTACTCTGTCTTCCTCGGCACACTTGCTATGAGAAAACACTGACTCAGTACGTTTAAACCAGCGAATGAGGTCAACAGCTCCTTCTGTGCCATTGAAGTAGAAAGGTTGACAGTTTATGAATTCTTTGTAGTTTCCTCTTTTTGCTACAGGAATTTCTCTGGGTTCAGTGTTCCTATTGGAATTGTCAGAAGTTGCCATGGCAGCAGCTTGTGCTTTCAGAGCTGAGGAGATGCCATCATTAATCAGTTGCCGGATGGCATCCAAAGTTATGACTGGTGTTTTAGATGTTGACGTCCTTTTGGGAGGCATTCTATCAACAAAAGATGATACGTAGTAAGAATGATATCATAAGTTTTGAAAAGTAATAAAAGAGAATGTGATGCTTAAAATGCTTAAAGGAAAATGCTTATTTTTGAATTTTTAAGCACTTAGAGGTTATGATAAAGACGGAAATAATGACGCAAATGGTGGAAATGATGATGAAAAGAGATAAGTTGGAAAACATATAAGGTATGAAACGGGATTGCCTTATAAATAACTTGCCTTTTCACTGTACATAGTCAAGATTTGACAAGCATTTTTATTTATACCACACATCCCATGGCTTAGGATAAAGCTATAACTAGTCTAAGAGTTTGTTGATTCTAAGCCGGTAGATGACATCCTAAAGATCCTCCTGATCTGTTTGGTGACGAGCTTGTATTTTCTCAATTGTTTTTTAATTGTTTAAGGCGGAAATTCTTAGTGAGCAAGGCATCTTATCCTTTTGCCCCTAACCGATTCTTTGAAGTCGATAATCTGAGTGTGGATTACCTTAAGTTACAGTCTTTTGTCGTTTCCATTTATCGTCTTCTTCCATTCTCTCAATGCGGTGACGATGAGTCATTAAATAATTCAAGATATCTTCGACTTGTTTCTCATGATGCTTCAGATACATCTTATCTGAACAATTTTCTATTTCAAATACCTGAGGAGGGGTAGGAGTATAAACTGAGGAAGATGGTGATACCAAATTACAAGTTTGATTCCGAGATGAAACGCAATTGAGGAAGAAGATGAGGAATAGATTTGCTTCTTAGGTGGTAATAGTTCTTCAGGAATATCGAGGATTAAATAGTAGTGATGGTGGTAATATTGGAGATAGAGTCAAAATAGCTGGTGAAGCAATAGGATCTGGTGATAAAATAGGTAATTCCTTAGCATAAAATGCTTGTACGTCCTTCAAACAAGGATTATTGTAGAAAGATGAGAATACTGGTGGGATCATATTATCTGTAGAGTTTTCTGAAGAGTTAAAAGAACTGCTTCCTGCTGAAGCTGGGAAATAATCCGATGAGACCGAAGTATAGTTAAGAATATTTATAGAGGAAAGAGTGTCCTAAATATCGGAAGTAAAGTGGTTGGGAGAAGACATCGTTCTATTAACAACCTAGTTGTAAATAACATAAGTTATTTATGTAATAGTATAATAGATATGTATATTTACATACTTGTTCCGGAATGTAGTGGCACGGAGGACTTTGATGGCTGAAAAATGAAATGTGGTTATAGTTAAGGTTTTGACCTTGTTCTCTATAACCATGGCGCTGATACCAATCCGTAACAACCCCCATTTTTACAATATAGCAGCGGAAGATAATCTGGGGTATTACTTCATGGATACAACAATCATAATCATAGAAAACAACTTTAAAAGAGACGTTGTTGGAAAAATTTAGTTATCATTCATTATAATTAGAGTTTTTACAAAATGCAGGTCCCAAAATCTAAAACATCAAGTTTGAATGATAACAGTTCAACCATCTTTGAGTCCATGCCACTCCGTGCCGCAACTTGCTCAATTACCTGAGATAAACATGCTAAAAAGTCAACACAAAGGTTGAGTGAAATTCATAGGTTTGATAAACAGTTTGAATACAAGTTATAGTGTAATAATTGTACAAACACAATTATTATGTAAAATGATATTGTTATTATACACCCGTTATTAGTAATAATTGCAACGAATACAATTATCATAGTAACAATGTATTATCCCGTTATTGCCTTATTTGGTCTGTTTGGTCTTGTCTGGTATAGTATAGTCTGGTCTAAGCTCATGGCACACAAACTGACTAGTGTATATATATACCCAAAATGATGTGATATATATATATATATATATATATATATATATATATATATATAAGAGTGATGAGAGAAGAGAGAAAGAAGAGAGAGAGAGATGAGAGAGATAATGGCCCTCGATGTAGGTAATTGCCATTTACCTATGAAATTTCAAATATTGTGTGTATTGGTTACTATCCGGCTAACACAAACAGGATCATCAATTCCCGATAGATATATTCCACATATTACGCTTCACCCAAAAGTGCTCAACAGGTCAAACCCCCCCCTGGTCCGACGTAGCACCTGTCTTTATCCATGTGTGTGTAAAACCGTACACCTTTCACCCCCCCCGCACCCCACACGAACATATATAAATTAAAGAATGACTTAAGAAGACGATTAATATCATATCTACAATACGGGGCAGTTCATATTAAGAGTTTCATCTTGGTATACGTTCTGCCTGAGTTGTTGCGGTATTATGATTTAAGGTGCACTAGCTCTCAGCAATGTTTATAGTATGACTTCTGAATTATGATGGCCGAACGGTGATTTAATAATTCCAAACTCTTCAATCAAACTCATAACATCTTGAAAACTAAAGTTGTAGAGTACAAATCTCTTCTAGACTTGACATATGTTATCTACTGGTGTGAGACGTGGCTGTCTATTATTCATTTATTGCATAGATCAACTTCGACTAGTGAAAGATAGTAATGGCGGCTGTCATCTGTCAGCTTTCATTTCAAGAATAGAATTTACTACTATGCTTTACCTATCAAATGAAGTTTCATAACCTCGCCTTTAACTTTTAACTTACTTCGTGTTTAATTAAACCCAGTGTATATTGCGTAGGATAGCATGCTGGTTGTTAAACCCTATGTGTTACTTATATACTCTGTTACTTAATGTCTCTTATATCAAATTGTGATTACTTTTCTACGACATCTGTATCACCGATATTATCATGCTTTTAAACATAAACCAGGAATACAAGTGTTTTTACAAGTTATATGTTATCTGTTCATATTTACAGCTACTGCCCTTGACGAGAAAGATGGTGTACTGTATGCATAGCCAAACAGTCAGCCCTCACTTATCAAGGACCATTTAAACCTCACTTTTGGTGCAGCTGCGGTATTTAGTTTGGTTCAGTTAGATGTATATGTTTGATTGTTTTTTTGTTTTAGTTGTTTGATTTTGTTAATAGTCTGTTTATGCATCGGTACCTATTTGATTATATTATACCAGAGCGAATTATTTTTACTGATATCATCTCAGTAAACAGTATTCGAAGGACCTCAGCAGACCTCAACGCAGTCACCACAACAATCTGATCATACACACAACCCCCCCCCCCCCCACCCCAGACCCACAACCACCGCCCTAAGCCCTCCACCCCCAAAACACTACCCCAGACCCCCCCGCCCCCGGCCCGGGCCTCCCTGCGCTCCCCCCGGGGCCGCCCCCGCGCCCGTCGGGCCCCGCAGGGGACGGCCGGTTTGTCGCCGGCCCTTGGGCGTGGACCATAGCTGTATCTCATATAGTACAAGCTTCAGGTGTTGCTTGTTTAAGCTGTTGTATGTAGCTTTAGCTCTTTATAGATTCTTTCTTAATGACTCGAGCTGTTAATTCAGTGTAGCAGGTATAACATAATAACTTGTATTAAAAACACTTGTATTCTGGTTTAAGCATGTATAAGTCTTTGAAAAGTAATCACATTGTTATAAGATAAACGAGTATGTAAAAGAGTTTGTAATAAGCATGTATCCCCCCTCATCTGGTTTATAAAAAACATGTAAATAGTAAAGGCGAGGTTAGAACTTCAATTGATAGGTTTAGAGTAGTAATTATCTGAAATGAAAGCTGACGACCTTATCACAATCTTAACGGGGATAGTTGATATAGCAAAATGATAGTAAACAGCCACGTCACACAACCTGAGTAGAATATGTCAAGTCTTAGGAAGATTGTACTTTAGAACTTTGGTTTAAGAGTTATGAGTTTGATTGAAGAGTTTGGAATTATTGTATCACCGTTCGGGCCATCATAATTCAGAAGTCATTCAGTAAACATTTGAGGAGCTAGGGCACTTTAAATCATAAACCCAACAACTCAGTCAGAACGTAATACCAAGATGAAACCTCTTAATATGAAGCTCCCTAGTATTGTGGTACAATATAGCTTCCGGATGATCGGTTTTAAGCGTTTTATTCAATATCTAGAAATGTTAAGCACGTCAAGCGTTAATTAAAGTTATGTCTGGTAATGTTTTGAATATGATTTTATACTTTTTCAAAATGTTACATTTTAGACCCTGGGGTTTGGAAAATTACAAGTAGACCCCTGGGGTTTGCATTTTTACGACTTTGGTCCTTCAACTTTTATTGATATACCAAGTAAACCTTGTACTTTTAAAAGTGACATAATAGACCCCTATAGTTATAACTTTGATAAAATGACACTTTTAGTCCTTTTAGTTATAAGTTTCTGAAATTTACGATATATACCCCTTGCATGGATTATAATTACAAAACATGTCCAAATTGCCATGCAAGCTTATTTTAACATTTCAATAGACATTTATAAGTTATAATAAACTAAAATATGAAGTTTTAACGCAACACAAGTTTAAAATAACGATTCGTTAAGCTAGGAAGCAAAACGGGTCAAATTAGGGTTTCAAAACGTAAACGCGCGGGTTTTAAGTTCAAATTCCTTCATTAATCAATAAAGTGGTTATTTTAACATTAGTTAAGCATGCTAGGATAGATTATAACAATATTTAACCATTATAACATTTAGTTTTAAGAAAAACGCGAAATTAGGGTTTCGGGTGTACGGTTTTGGATCAAAACGGAAAATGAGCATGAATTGAGTTATGAAACTTTAACAAGAGTATATTTAGGATCATATGAACATTATAAGGGTGTAGTAGCAGAAGTAGAACATTCAAAACCTGGGTTTGAGCTTCAAGGAGCAAAAATGGTGGAAACGGGTCGTTTCGGGTAGTATTTCCACTCGTACGCCTTGTATCTTTACTCTGGGGCTTCAATTCTTTAGGGATTCACTTCTTGAACTTATTTAATGATCCTAGGATCATAAGGGAGCAAAGGATTGCTGCCTATAAGGGTTATAGAGGAGGAGGTGTGGTGCGAGTTTGAATGAGTGCCCAAGACCCCTATTTATAGCATTTCCAACCCTTAGAGGCCAAGAAATCTTAGTGATCAGGTTATGACACATGGGAGATGATGTGGAGAGTCTAGGGGCTGTGTTGGAGAGGCTATGGTGCAAGGTGGAGGTTGATGGAGGTGGTTTTGGTTCTTGTGGTGTCCGCGGCTGATTGGAGCAAAAAGAAGGCCATGTGCCTTTAATTTCGACCAAGAGAAGGTTCAAGCAGGTGGGTGAGCTGCTACAAGGTGTCTAGAAGGAGTTTATGCAAGTTCCTTGCACATGGTTAGGGCTAAAATGGGTTAAAGAAGCCAAAAATGGGGTGTGGGTCTGTTTTGGACTTGGCATGGTTTTCACAAGTTTTCTTTGCTTAGATTTCATATATAATGATCATGGATGGTTAGTATATGTTACCAAGGTCTGTAAATAAGTTTATTAGCAAAGGTTTGCATTTGGTTTGGGTTAAAACGGGTTTAAATTGAAGAAATGAGGTCGCGGGTACCATTTGGTATGATTTAGGGTTTTCGTGACTTTCTTTGCTTATAATTCGAATATTATTAATTGGAAATGATGGAATACAGATCATAGAACTTATATAAAGGATTATTAATGAGGTTTGATCATTGGTTTAAGTTAAAAAGGGTTGAAATTGAAACAATAAGTCATGGCTTGGAATTAGGGCTCGTATAATACTTTTAGGGTTTTCTAGCTTTGTAATTCTTGTACATTGTTGAAATTTGAGTGTTGGTTTTGGGGTTATGGATGGATAATAAACCAAGAAAACGGGTCCTGATAAACTATTTTGCTCGGGTTAGGTTTCTACTTGAATTAGGGGTTTGAGTGTAAAAATGTGTATTAAAGCTTATGAATAGAATAATTAGGGTTTACACATTGTATATTGAGTGTAGTAGCTTGTACACAAGTGATGGTGAAGAAATTGGAGGTAAAACCGTATGTAAAACGCTATTTTAAGATGTCATGCTTAAATAACTTTACTTTTGCTTTGAAAACTAGTACTTGACTTGAGGAGTTATATTTCAAATGAAATGTTTTATTACTTGTATAATATGCTTTAGAAGCTTGTTACATTCACATATAGATATTAATCCTCTTCAGGAATTAGGTTTAGAGGTATAACGATAAACTTTTAAATCCCGTTTTGATATAACTTAGCAAATGATACAATTATATAACTAAGTACTTTTAATAAGCATATAAAGATATCACTGACACTATCTGATATTTCTTGACATAAATAAAACAGGATGGCCATAAATAGGAATGTGTGAGCTCGTCTCCTTTTAGTTATTTAAAGTTACTGACCATACTGATATTATTGACAATACCAACTAATGAAAATCAAGCGAAATAATTTCCCCGTACAACTGTATAATAGAAAATATAGGTTTTTAGTATTTGATTAAAATTCTTGGTTGTTAAAAGTTTACTCTTGGGGACCCAATCCATTACTGACTTGAGTCTGCCTTGTTGGATCAAACATAATCAATCAATTTACGCATGTAAGATCCATTACATTGGAGATATGGTCAATACATTTCCTTTTGGTCTCCAAATCCAGCATGCTGAGGACTTAACAACATTAATCCCTTGTTCCCCAACATCACTTGTCACTCTGTTTCCCTTAGCAGTATTAACAGAATTTACCTTAGCAGTATTAACATGTCATTTAAATTTCTGTTTTTAAAGTTTTTTTGTTGGTTAAAAAGGTGTCCTACATGGTGAGGTGTGACTTAATGAAAAGCATTTGGTCCTAGTCTTGCAACAATTAACACAGGATGTAGTTGAATGCATATATTAATAGGCCTGGCAGCCACTAGCTGGTGCTGCTGCTCTTAAAGAGTTTTACCCAGCAGCACTAATTTATACTATGCCAGAGTTGGTTAAAACTGTTGTTAGAGTGAAATCCCATTTAGAGAAATTTTGATGATTAACCCTCATTGCATTATTCCAAACTTGTCTAACTTCCCTTTGACCAGTTCCCTTTTTCACATTATTCATCACAGGTTTTTGTACCATCTTTTTATCATGAAAATCATAGTCTTTAATTAGATGGTTGAAACTCCCACATACAAAGAAAGCTTTCTTTGTAAACCCAAAACCATTTCTATTTCTTTTGTTATCTCTAGGATTCTGACTGAACTTCCTAGGGTTTTCAACAGTTGAATTCCTAGCATTTACAAATTCAATCTTTTCAAAGCTAGTTTTGACTGTTTTCTTTACTTCTTTAGGCTCAAACACATTTTCATCTTCACTATTAGACTCCCAATCTTCAATAATTAGAGCACTAAGCCTAACAGTTTTAGGCTTTTTCAAACTATCCTTACTAGTCTTAGTTACAATTGTTTCAACATTAGGCACACTAGTAATAGTTTCACTCACTTTAGACTTATACACAGAGTCATCTAACCCAGCAAAGGATAAGTTAGCTCTTGCAGGTTTAAAGTTCCCAGTGAAGGGGGGAACTGCATGACATCCCTTACTCTTTTTAAACCTATCATTTACTTGATTACACTCATGACTATCAACCACATTATCAAGTACTTCACTCTCATTCACATGACTATCAAAACTAAGTCCAGCTTTGTCTTTAACACTTATTTGACTATTAATCAGTTTGGTTAGATTCTTTGATGATTCTTCAAAATTTTCAAGTTTAAGTTTCAAATCATCTTTCTTTTTTAAGGCTTCTTTTAACTGATTTTTAAGGTTTTTGATAGAAATATCTTTAACTTGGACATCATACTTCAAAAATGCAATACTTTCTTCATAAGAAGCTTCATTCTTTTCATGAACAACTATCCTAGCTTTTAATGATTCTAATCCTAATTGATAACCTGTAATTTCTAGGTTAGATTTTTTAAGCTACTCTTTCTGTTTATCCAAAGGTGTTTCTTTCAAAGACTCATAGGATTTTAAGCAAGCTTTTAGAGCAAGTGGATACCTCATAGTCTGAACTTATATCTAGATGAACCTGAAGACAAATGGGGCCATTAGAGCAAAAGTCTGTGTGGGTCCCTTCTTCAGCTGAAAGCTCCAATCATAACACCTATCCCATCTGTGAACAACCAAGGCATTATCAGAGGTCTCTATCTGGTAAACAACCCTTCTCGCATTAACTCCATTCCAATTCCCCCTGATTCCTTGGTGGGCTATGCAGTCTCTAGCAAGTGACCTTTCTGTGGACATTTTTAACATTCCACCTTTATCATATCAAGGCCAACAGCTTCTTTGCCATTGAGATTCAGATTCCTTCGAGTCTTCTTTATGAATCTCTTTATCCTTATGGTAAGCATGGCCACCTTCCATTTGAGATCTATCTCTTTAAGATCGTCTGAATCAATCTGCTTCATGTCTTTATTGTCCAACAGTGGACTCTTAGATTGACTGACAAAGAAGGAAAACATGACATCATCAGCATAGGATGAGGAAGAAGCTTGTCCCTGTGAGTTAGCAGTAGAAAAATCATGAGCAGTATTAACTGCTTCATTAGTGCTGCTAGTGTTTTCTGAAGATACAAAAGCCATATTCTGAGAGTTTGGGCTTGAGCTTGAGCTTGATTGGCTTTTAATCTCAGCTTCATACACCTTCAAGTTATTGTACAAGTCATCCATACTCATTGTGTCTAGATCAGGTTTGTTTCTTATGATCAAGGCAATATTGTTCCAAGCTAAAGATAACTTCTTAATACCATAAGATTGCATCCTTCCTAAGAGATACTTCACCATAGAATTTCCAATTTCTGATAAGTTTCTTTCTGAAACCAAATCATACATTTTGTCCATTCCATCAATCTTGAAGCAAGTAAAATTCTCATATTGCTGCTTTAAGATAGTCTTCTGTATTTTCTTAGATTATTTGTTGCCTCCAAACCTAGTCTTGATAGTTTCCCATAGGCTCTTTGCATCCTTGATTCCATGAAACTTCAATAGGTGCTCATCAGAAATGGCCAATAACAGAGTGCTCTTTGCTTTTAATTCATTCTTTCTTGCTATCTTTTGTTCAGCAGTCTTGGGAGGAATAGGACCTTCAGTACTACCTGATGCAATAGCAGGTGCATCACCATTCACAAAAACTTCCCAAAGAGCATAATCTGTGTGAGTAATATATTGCTCCATCCTTATGCTCCAGATATCATAGTCTCCTGTTTTAAGCATAGAAAGCTTTAGTGAAGAGACTGTTTAGTAAATCTGACTGAGAATTCATATCTTCTCATTTGACAATATATATGTTAGTCTAGTGTTCTTCTTATTCAGAGTTCTCAACAAGCTCTGATACACTTGTTGAACTAATGAATAGTCTAATTTCCTATAAGCTGAGTAAAGTTAGTAATCTTGTTAAATCCAAAACTACTATGCCAAAAACTAAGATTATGAATACTACAAGTATGCTAAACTAACTGGTAATACTAAGAAGAACAATGAATACTAAACTTTGAAATTTTTTTTTTTTTAAATTGATTGATAATATTCTGCCTAGTTACAACCTTGAAGCTATGAAAAACTATGAAAGACTGATGTATCTTGATCTATGCCTTAGGGTTCCTTTTATACACCAAGAAAACCCTAATGGGCTTACAAAATACGTATAATGATAATGCATATATATTCCTAATTTAACTCATGCATATCATAATAGCCGTACTAACTATACAAGACTAACATCAATAAGTATTAACTAACAGTACTAACTATACTGGCAGTACTAACAATGTATTGGCAGCACTAACTACTATAGCTAGTAGTGCTAATAACTTAGACTATTTTCTTTAAACTTCAACAGCGGCACAATCTTGAACCAGCAGTATTAACTTCCAAAACTAACAGTAGTAACTTCAGAAGCCTTCAATTCCTAACAATCCTCCCCTAAACTTGATATTCACCTTGTTAATCATCAAGTTTCTTCAGTATCAGCATCTTGATCATCAGGAGGATGTATCCAAACACTCTTCTACTTCTGAAGTTGTGATCTTGTAAATCTGAGAAGCTCAAATGCCATCTCACTTTCATAATCAACCTCTAGTCTTCTATTTAGCATCCTTGAAAGCATTTCTTGAGTTAGAGGATATTTCTTCTCAATCATCATGTGAATAGCAACTCCAGTATTCATCAACAGTACATGAACTCCACATGAGTCAAACAATCTCCAGCTTATCAAGTTGTAGTCCTGTTGATTCTTCCATATTTCATCTTCTTCATTAGGCTCAAATAAGGTCTTCAGATCTCCCCAAAGTAACAAGTCATATCCTTCTGGACTTGTTGTCTCATATCTTTCATTTACCAACCTATGTAGATCTATCACATCTTGTCTGTCAAAATCATCAAGCATCTCACTGAATATCTTGTAATTCTTGGAACTTCCATCTGCTCTGATGATTTGATAATACATCATATTTTCATTTAAAATATGTGTCTTCCAATCAACAATTGGATATTTGGTGGCCAGAGATTCAACATCAATAGCAACATCATCCCTTGGAACTACATCCATACTATCTCTAAGCTCCTCTTTTTCAGCATCATTATCCTCTTCTAGTTTCTGTTTCTTGGAACTTTCTTCTTCAGAATCTGCTCTTGGTCTCTTTTTAGTGCTTTCTGCTTGCTGTTGACTGTCATCATCTATAGGCTTAAAGTCATCAATCCACTTCTTCTCTCTTTCATATAACTTCTGAACTTCTTCAAAGTTCTTGTGCTTTAGTTGTTGATGAGTGTACTTACCCATATGTTTGAGGTAAGTAATCATCCTGTTCCTGACTTGAGTTCTTGTAGGTGGTTTGTTCCTTATTGCCTCTGCTCTTTCTGCTGCCAATTGTTTCTTTCTTCTTTCAAAGAATTCTGCTAACAATCTGGCTCTTTCTTCAATTGTGTACTTTTCTTGCTCTTCATGTGTCAGTCTTACAGCCAGTTCATGATCAGCATCTATTCTGGCTTGAATTTCATCAAACTCTTCAGCTAAAGCAGCACTAGTAGCTTCTTCTTGCTTTTGTCTTTCTTTTTGTGCTCTGTCCAACTCTGCTAACTCTTCCTCATGTAATCTTTGAGCTAACTCTGCATCACTTTCAATTTGAGCTAACCCTTGATCCCTTCTTTTTACTTTCACTGGTTTCTCAGGTTCTTCTTCAACCAGTACACCTTTACCTTTGTCTTTTGGATCAATAGTTGGAAGAGGTTGAAGTGTTGTAGTTGATCTTTTTAGTCTAGGAGGTTCTTTTTCATCTATGAGAACAACTCATTTTTCCTTTTCCTTTGCTTTCTCACTTCTCATCTTCACAAGTGTCTGAGCAATAGTGAGATCTTCATCACCAAATATAGTTGGTGTTGTAGGAGGAGTAGATGGAGTAGCAGCACTAACATTCACAGGAACACTGACAACACTAACTTCTAGCCTAGCAGTACTAACTTGATCAACAGTACTACTACCTTTTTCACCACTACCCTTGTCTTCCACAATCACTTATGTATCAGCCCCATCAGTCAGGTTAAGCTCCTCTGTTTTATCATCATTCCTCCCCTGTTTGGATGCATCCTCACCTAAACTTTTGTCAGTAGAAGTCTCAACTCTGCCTTTAAACAGTCTTCTCTTTATAGGTTGTGGAGTTCTTGCCTTTCTCTTCTTTTCTAGCCTCTTGACCCTCAATTTCAATCTGGTGATCACTCTGTCTTGAGTAATCTTTGCTTCCTCTAAGGCAAGAACCCTTTTTGTCAATGAGGTATATGTTTCCATCAATTCCTGAATTAGTTTCATTCTACCCTCATCACTTCCAAGTGTGTTACCTCCTGAGAGAGGTGAATCATGAGGGTGTAGGTGGTACAAAATTCGTTAAATCATCATGATATTTCATATTGTCCTCTCCACATCCAGATGTGTTAACTTCTGAGAAAGGTGGGTCACGGGACATTTTAGATGCAGTCTCAGGCCTAGTCTGAGCATCTGCACCCCCAATGTGGTATCTTGGCGCCTGGGTCTGTCACCTGAACCAATTTCCTGAGAAAGAGGATCATTAGACATTTCCGTAGATTGGGTCTTAAGGATGTTATCACTGTCCTGTGCTGCAACTAAGCTAGCAGCAGTAGTGATAGCCCTTTCCACACTATCACCCCCTCCTTATGGACAACCTCATCTGCTCTATGGTCTAAAGGCACACTGGTCTGAGGTAATGCAATGACCTGTTTGGCTCTCCTTTGTTTTTGAGTCTTTCTTTATTTTCTTTGATATCTAGACGGAGATGGGAGTATTTGCTCAATGTGTGTCGGTAACCAATAAATCACTTCACTTCATATTAAGAACAAGCAATTAAGATTAGGAGATGAGAAGAATTTTAGAGAGAGAGAATGAGAGAAAATGGAAGGATTACTTGCAAATGAAAAGTTACAAATGAACCAACACCCTCTCCATCCTTGGAGAGGGGTATTTATAGTTAAGATTAAAAGGCTTGCATGCCTTTAGTAATTCTACGGGCCGGGCTCGGGTTTACTTGGGCTTTCGCCCGATACACGTGACCGATTAGATTACAAATAAGAGCCCGTTTACCCGTCTAGCCTATTACAACGTATATTAATTTAGTGACCGAGACCTAACATAGTTTTGAACGAACTTCCATTGTTCGACTCAATATTTTGAGGCTAACAATCTCCCCCGAAGTGAGTTCATTGTGACACTCCTTCGTGAGATCAATGAGATTGCTTTTGTCGTTAAGCTCTTGTGATCTTTGTCTCTGTCTACGTTGTAGGCTTGTTCCTTCATGCTTTGTCTTTTGACTTCGTCTTTACATCCGAGATCTTTAAATCTTTATCCTTTAGTCTTGATCGTCTTTGCCGCCTTGCGATCTTGACCAACATTCTCATACTTTGCATCATCTTGAAAGCTTGCTAAC
>BQNB010104954.1:0-23707 GCA_026074375.1 Tanacetum coccineum
ATATTTATATACGTTTTTAACTTTATAGATATTATTGTATAAAACAATTAAACTATTTATATAATATCATTATATAAACGATAAAAATTATAAATCAAGTATTATTAACAAATAATCAATTGTCACCCAAAAATAATATTTTTCTTTTCGGGTACAAATACTTAAACATTTATTTAACAAGTACGATTTAATTATTATTTCAACTTTTTAACTTAAACAAAAACTAGTAGATGGTGATGTAACTCTATAACTTATGATTTTGTATTTATATTAAATACAGTATACTCATACGGCCTATAATTAATTAGGTTGTATTCGGATTTCGCAAGACATTTCACTTATTTGATTTATATAATCAAATCATACACTTAAGGTGAGTTCCTAGCCCCATTTTTATACGATTCTAATGATTTACAATTCTCGGGGTGAGAAACATGCATTGTTTTACATTTGGACACAAGTACACTTTAAACAAATTACGAGTTTTCCTAAGTAGCTATAACCCACTATGCCTATGAATTATGAACTGTTAATTACTGGTTGTAAGCGCGAATATTATGAATAGATCTATTTGAGATTGACATCCCCGTTCGAATGAGTAGCGCTCACTAGTTTCGGCAATACTGAAACGAGGAACGTATACCATGTCGGACTTTGGATGTTGCGGGTTGAACATCTACACGGGCACTTTATTTGCATTAATTTGCATACATACATGTTGTAGCTTCAGTGTCATGAGCTTAGCGCATGCGTAATTACATTTTGAGATATTGTATGTGTTACATGTCTTACACTCTGAAATCTTGTGGTCCTACTTTATACATTACTTAAACTTGTGAATTCACCAACTTTTATGTTGACGTTTTGAAGCATGTTTTTCTTAGGTCAATAAGGTACAAGAAACAAGGATACATTGGTGGTCATCATTTTAGAGTCACATTACTATAAAGATTTGTGTGCATTACATTTTGGGAATATCTATTTTGTATTAAAATTTTACATTTTCAAGGATGAACAAGTTAAGCTTCGGGCTTTTGTAACAAACTATGTATTTAATCCAATGTATCATTTTCAACGACTCATATAGAGATCGTTCTCTCATTTTGTGCTATTGATCTATGAAGTAACACTCTCAGACCCTTATTCTGCTACACCCTATTTGGGGGTGTTACATTCATCCTCTTGGTGTTGAAGGAGACGGAAGATCCTTTTCTCTTAGCTCCTATAAAGAATTCCTAATTCCTTCCAATCATACGGATCGTTCTATATATTTCTCATCTCCTACAATGAATTGATAATTCTATCTACTCATCCTGATCGTTTTATGGTAAATTTAAAGTTTTACTAATCATCATGGAGTTATTAATTTATGCACTTTTACCTTGATTATGGTATATTAGGAGTAGTTGTGTTTAACGACATCTCTTGCACACATAGCCGCATCAACCCAAGCACGAAAGCCACAATTCGGTCAATCAGAAATTGAAGAATGTGTAATTTTACATAATTACACAATGTTTTAAAACCTGGGTTTCTAATTGACCCGACCGAGTAGCCGGTTCACTAGGTCACCGGTTGAACCGCCGGGTTAAATCGATTTTATGCCAAAAGATAAAAATACCGCCATATATTCACTTAATTGAGAAAAGTGTGATGCATTGCACTCATGTCCCTCCGTCCCAAAAATAATTATGTAAGTACTTTTATATTAAAATAATTCACTTCTCAAGCATTATTTATCGGGAATTGATTTGCACACTTAAAAATTTGATTGGGACACTCTATTTTGTGCATTACATATTTGTACTAGAGTTTACACTATGCTTTATCTGCTTGTACCGTGAGTAGGGATGAGCATGGGCACAAAAAAAAACGGTACAGTACCGAAACCGTACTGGTATCAACCCGTACCGGTACCGGTTCTCTTTATCAGGTACGGTACCGATACTCTCAAACTCGCTCAAAAAAAATCAGTACAACCAAAAATGGTACGGTACCAAGACGGGAATTCCCGAGTTTGGTACCGGAATTAAAAGAGGCTAAATCTTTTTCTACTAAACTTATGATCTAAACGCACGTACATCCGTTCTACGCATAATTAACATTGAAATATTATCTAATCATTATGCAAGCAGCCTTGATGTACAATATAGCTTTATGTATATGCATGCATGAACAGAACGTTAGAAAGTATGAACGTAAATATGTTCTCTGAACGAGGGAAGACATGCTTGACTATCTAAAACATATAACTGTGAGAAGAGCTTCACTATGGTACAACCATGACAACAAAGTCGATTGTCCTAAAGTCAGCATGTTATGACCTTTGACATTACAACCAACATCTTTCTGAGTGTAGTCATCTTTATAGTTGCATATGGTTGCACTATGCTAGTCAGCTGCGTATTCATGCCGAACTAGTACTCTTATTCCAACAAGAAAAAAAATAAACTCTAAAGTGAATTCATTTGCTTACATAGGTACGTACTTCATGCATTTTTAGCTTATGTGATTTATAGGTGATTAGTTTTAAAAGAAAGTTAGTACATTTTTCTTCGTCAATAAAGATTGAACTCTAAACGAATTTGCGGACAAAAAGAGTCAACTTTGAGATTATCTTTTATATTAAAATAATTTACCTTCCTCAAGCCATTTATTTATGGGGAATTGATTTGCCACACTCTCAAAAAGTTTTGATTGGGAGCTAACTATATTTCTGTTGCATTAATAGTTGTAGTGGGGGGTTTACAATTGTGCTTTATCTAGTTTGTACTATTGTGGAGTTGGGTATTACAATTGAGCGTGTGGCACCATACAAAAATGGTACAGTACCGGAATCGTCAATTGGTACGTCCCCCCTCACCGATACGGTTCTGCTTTATCCAGTACTAAGGTACGGTACTCTCAAAGCTCGCGTAAAAAAAATCCACCCGGTACCACCCAAAACGACTACATTCTGGTAACCAAGACGGGAAATTCCCGAGTTGGTTTTCGGGAATAAAAAAGAGTGGCTCTATATGTTTTTCTACTAAAACTTTGATGATCTCAAACGGCCATGTACCTTCCGTTCCACGCCTATTTAACATTTGAAATATTATCTAATCATTATGCAAGCTAGCCTTGTAAGGTACAAATAATAGTTTTAGTGTACTATTTGCCTCTGCATTTTATGTAGACTATGTCACATAACGAGTAAATCAGAATGTTATAAAGTCTGGAGGCAGTGAACGTAAATATAGTTCTCTGTCGGAGGAAGACATTGCTTGACTATCCCGAAATCTATATTAACTGTGAGAAGAGCTACTACATATGTACCAACCATGGACATACAATGCCGGTGTCTTAAAGTTAGTATCTTATGACCTTTGACATTACAACCATTCAGTCTTGTCGGGAGTGTAGTCATCTTTTATTGTGTGCATATTCACGGTTCTGCCACTTATGCTAGTCAGCGGGTGTATTTCTATTGTCTGCACTAGTACTTCTTATGCCAACAAAGAAAATAAAAATTATAACTTCTAAAGGGTAATTCGTTTTTCCGGACCAGGTACTTACTTTCTATGCATTTTTTATGCTTACGCTATTTATTAGGTGTTAGTTTTTAAAATTGGTTAAGTATCATTTTTCTTCGGTCAATAAAGAGTTAAACTCTAAAACGATAGCAATATTCGCAACAAACAAGACTGTCTCAACTGTGAGAATTTTTCTTTTATCTAAATGAGTAATTTATTTTAGTTTAGGGTACGGTTACTCATCGGTATCGGAACTTAAGTATCCACCCCAGGTACCGAGATACCCCTCCGTTTCGGGTCGGAGACTACATATTTTGGGAGGGAAAAAAACAAAAACGGTATTGTAAATGTCGCCTTGGCATATAACTTCCGGTAAAAATGGTACCGATTGCTCATCCGCATAAATCAATAACTCTTATCACCTAAGAAACGAATCTGTTCCCCATCTTCTTCTTTAACTACGTTATTAAATTCATCTCGGAATCAAACCTGTGATTTGATATCACCATCTTTCTCAGTTTATTCTCCTACCCCACCTCAGATATTTGAAATAGGAAAATGTTGAATTAAGATGTATCTAAAACATCATGAGGAACAAATAGAAGATATTTTGAATTACTTAGATGAACTCTCTTTTCACCGTATTGAGAAAATGGAAGAAGGACGTATTGATAGAATGATCATACGAAGGAATAGTGACGAACTCAAGAAAATCCATACTCAGATTATCAAACTTTAAAAGAAGAAATTAGGGCAAAAGGACAAGATTACCTTTGCTCAATACAGAATTTCCAATCTTGAACAAATCATTAAGGAAATCCAAGCTCGTTACCAAACGGATCAGGAGGATCTTTAGGATGTCATCTACCGGCTCAAAATCAACAAACTCTTAAACTAGTTTCAGCTTTATCCTAGCCATGGGATGTGTGGTATAAATAAAAACGCTTGTCAAATCTTGACTATGTACAGTAAGAAGGCAAGTTATTTATAAAGGCAATCCTGTTTCGTATCTTATTGTTTCCAACTTATCGCTCTTTCATCATCATTTCCACTAATTGCATCATTATCTCCATCTTCATGAATCATACCATAACCCCTAAGTGCTTAAAATTCAAAAATAAGCATTTCTCTTTAAGCATTTTAAGCATCACATTTTCTTTTAAGTATTACCTTTCAAAACTTGTGATGTCATTCTTACTACGCGTTATCTTGTGTTGATAGAATGCCTCCTAAAAGGACGTCAACATCCGAAACACCAGCCATAACTTTAGCTGCCATCCAGCAACTGATTAATGATGGCATTTCCTCAGCTCTAAAAGCACAAGCTGCATCAATGGCAAGTGATAGTAATCCCAATAGGAACACCGGACCTACTGGAACTCCTGTAGCAAAAACGGGAAACTATAAAGAGTTCGTTAGCTGTCAACCTTTCTACTTCAATGGTACGGAAGGAGCAGTTAGCCTCATTCGCTGGTTTGAGCGGACTGAATCAGTATTTTCTCGTAGCCACTGTGCCGAAGAAAACAAAGTGACATATGCTACCGGTACTTTAACCGATGATGCCCTGTCTTGGTGGAATTCATACGCTCAACCTATTGGAATAGATCAAGCCAATCAAATCACTTGGACCGAATTGAAAAGACTCTTAACCGATAAGTATTGCCCTCGAACTGAAGTCAAGAAAATGGAAGACGAATTTTACAACTTGGTTGGTAAAGTACATGATCTTAAGACTTACATTAGGAGATTCCAAGAATTAGCCGTCTTATGCCCAAACATGGTACCAAACGCCGAGAAACTTATGGAAGTCTTCATCAATGGATTACCTAGAAGTATTGAAGGAAATGTTACTGCCTCGAAGCCTCAAACTTTGGAGGAAGCCATCAACATAGCCCAGAGATTAATGGATCAAATAATAAAGCATGATTCTGTGCAAGAAGCTAATGACCGTAAACGAAAGCTTGAGGATAAGGGAAACATCATCAACAACAACTATCAGAATAACTATAACAATAACAACCGTAACAATGATCACCACCAGCAGCAGAATAGGAAGCAAGAAACCTTCAGGACTTATACTGCCACCAATGGGTATACTGGAAATCGTCCTTTGTGTGAAAGATGCACCCTACATCACATAGGTCCTTGTATTGTCAAGTGTCGGACTTGCAACAAGATAGGACATCTGACCAAGAACTGCAGAAACAAAAGATCAGCCCCCCCCACCCACCTTAAAGAAAACTAAATCTACAAACGGTTTCCGATAACTTGTAATGCCTGTCGAAAGAAGAGGGACTTTATCGAATCATGCACGAAAGCAAACAACATGTCTACAAGAAAGCATACTTAGAGCCAAGCTTGCTTTTGTTCACTTTAGGATTTCTACCCTAAAAACCACTCTCGAGGATATTCAACTCTCATCAGAATCTTCTTCAATCTAAAAACCCCAATCATCAATCCTCGTCGTCTGTTACTTTTATCCTACTACAAGATACTTAGCATAAGTATCAACTCTTTTTCATATGTAAAGTTCGTATGTAAAGTTATCCATGAAATAATGAAGTAATGATTTCATTACATCTTGTCATCTGGTGGTATCAAAACTTGTCATCGTTAGTCAAATTCCATTAATTCTATTATATTCAACTCTGAATACTCTCCTCATACCTTTGAAACATAAATTATATGGGCGTCAGTACAATCAACATCTCAATATTATCTAACAATTCATGATCATATCATTTTCTACACATTACCATATCGTGTTTTAATGCTTAGGTAAGACGATTTATGATCATCTTATTTAAATGAATTAGGTCACTTCTTCATTTGAATAAGGAAATTATAAATCTCCGAACTATGTGTGGTATATCCTTTATCATAACACGGGTTCGATTCTTGGATCGGGCTAGTTTTAGAGAGAGAAACACTAGAGAGAGAATAGTTTAATCTTCGTATTCTATAAAAATCTTCTATTATATTCTGCAGCGTATAACAAGAACCACAAGAATCTATACAAATGTCAAATGATTTCAATACATAGTATGAAATTTTGACAAAGACTTGGGATAGCATTCTTATACGTGTTGGCTTTTAAAATGATTCTTCGATCAGAGTAGCGAACCAAAAGCGAAAGGTTAAGGGGGGGGGCCCATAACCCATAGGTTTTGTAAATCAAAGTATTTCATCCACTCAGATTCTATTAGGATCTAGAGAAATTCTATTAGCTGTCATCAAAAGGTGTGATCTTGAAATAAAGTAGATGTGTGAAATGAGTAATTATTATTATGGTGGCTACATAATTATAAATGCATCACACAGTGGTCTTCTAACTTGATTTAGCCTAACATAAAAATCAAAATTCATGCCCAGTACTACATTATTACTAAATAATTATCCACTATAAAACTTTTCTGACTAATTCTCGAGACGATGATTCCTGTAAGGGTGGAAACTATATCAACCCAGAATTTCAATCAAATGCAAAAATTCTGTTACTATGATCATAATTTACAGGGAAATTTTTTTTCTTTATTAATTACTCATGCATTGACTAATATCTCGAATGTCCATGTAACTTACATTACTAAGTAGACGAGCTCACGCAATCTACCATGTCAATCCTATATTCATATATGTCTAGGAACCTCATAACATTGTCAAGTCATATCATCATATCCTTTGTTCAAAGGTACATTATTCCTATAATGTACCATTCGCTACACGTTATATCAAAAGGGACTTTAAACCGTTATGTATCTCTAAACCTAATGTATGAAGGGTTAATATCTAAAGTGAATACACAAGCTACTAAAACATATGTACAAATAATATAACATCTCATTTGAAATATAAACTCCCTCTAAGTCAAAATATAAGATTTCAAAGCTTAATATACATAGTCATTTGCGATTGATCTCCAAAATAGCCAGTTTTACCTCCGTTTTCATTCCAGTTTCGTCACCACCACTTTGTACAGCTATACCACTTATATACAATGTGTAAACCCTAATTATTCTATTCTTAATCTTTCATACACATTTTTACCCTCAAAAACCTAATTCAAAATCCTAAACCCTAAAACTAAAGCTAGTTTCTAAACCATAACCTATTTCTTGGTTTTTATCCGTTTTAAACCTAAACCATTAATTAAATAAGTTGTAAATACTTAATTTACAACATTAAAAATCCCATTTCATCATTATAACATCATTATACATGATTAAATCCTAGAAAACCTAAAACAAAAACCCTAATCTAGTTAATAACCCTAAAAACTAAAACTAGGCCCTAGTTCTGGCATCAGATCAGTCTATAAAAGAGAGGATATGGGCAAATCAATAGGTTCTGGGTATTAAATGAAAACACTAGGTTGTATCCCTATGTCTTGTGATCATTTTACCAGTGGAATCATCTGAGTTCTAACGTAGGATGGAATTAGGTATACCGAAATGGCAACGGTGCGCAGATTCGGCCACACCTGTACTAAATGGCTATTATCACTAAATTCTTTGTATGTACACCCAATATGTAAATGGAACGTTGGTATAGGACTCAATATATCTAACAATGCTAATGGTTTGAGCTTTCAACGGAGGTAACGGTTTGCAATTGACATCCATTTTGTACCAAGAACTGATGTGGGGCTGTCAAAAAACGCCATGTATTATAGATCAAACCAAACACCCCTAAAACATCTTAACCACCTCCACCCTTGCCACCATAGCTTCCTTACTCATCCCATTAGCCTCTCCACATCACCCTTTTAGTCACACACATGTCACTCACCTGGTATTTTAGCATCCTTAGTCGCCAAGGTTCCAAATTACTTAATAGGGGTATTATGCCTCCATTCAATCACCCCCAATTTTCTTTCTTAACACAAGTGAGCAAACATTCTCTGCTCCATATGATTTCCTAGGTACATTTTAAGATGATCATACAAGCAAAGCTTTTGAAGATTTGATGCCCCTCAGGAACAAATTACAAGGCATTTAACGAGAGAGAACTATACCTGAACAACCCGTTTCCACTCTTTTTTGCTCTTGAAGCTCAGACCCAGGTTTTGGTTGTTCACTTCTGCTCTACACTCTTATAATATTCATCATGATCCTAAATAAACTCGTGTTAAGTTTCATACTAAATCATTGTCTCATTTTTCTGTTTTGATCCAAAACCGTACACCCGAAACCTTAAATTTAATGTTTTTCTTAAAACTAAATGTTATAATGATTAAATATTGTTATAATCTATCCTAGCATGGCATAAATAATAGTTAAGTAAACCACTTTATTGATTTTAATGAAGGAATTTGAAAAATTATAAACCTGGCGTTTACGTTTTTAAACCCTAAGTCGACCCGTTTTGCTTCCTAGCTTAACGAATCATTATTTTTAAACTTTCATTATGTAAAACCTTCATATTTTAGTTTATTATAACCTATAAATATCTTTTGAAATGTTAAAATAAGCTTGCATGGCAATTTGGAATATGTTTTTTAAATTATAATTCATGCCAAGGGGTAATTATATCGTAACTTTTGGGAAAACTTATACTAAAAGACTAAAAGTGTAATTTTATCAAAAGTTATAACTAAAAGGGTCTTTAGTCACTTTTCCAAAGTACAAGGTTTAACTCTGGGTATATCTTTTAAACTTGAAGGGACCAAACCTCGTTAAAGTGAAACTCCAGGGTATATTTTCGCCACTTTTCAAAACTCAAGGGTCTAAAATGTAACATTTTGAAAACGTATAAAATCATTGTTTAAACATTAATAGACATACTTTAATTATACGCCTTGACGTGCTTTAACATTTCCAGATATTATCAAAAGACTTTAACCGATTATATGTATCACAATATAGGGAGCTTGCTCTATTAAGAGGTTTCATCTTGGTATTACGTTCTGGACTGAGTTGTTGGGTTTATGATTTAAAGTTGCCATAGATCCTCAAGCGTTTACTGAAAGACTTTTAATTAGATGGCCCGAAACGGTGATACAATAATTCCAATTTCAATTCAATTCATAACTCTAGAACCAAAGTTCTAGAATTACAATCTTCTTAAGACTTGAATATTTACTCAGGTTTGCATGAGTGGGCGTGTTTTCTATCATTTAATATATCTCTTCCATAGTTAAGGATTGTGAATAAGGTCGTTAGCTTTAGTGTGGAATATATATATACATCTACCTATCAGGTGAGATTATAGTCCTCGCATTTCATCTTTTGAACTGACACCATTTTTCAACCCGCGAGGGGGATACATGCTTGTTACAAACTCTGTTACATACTCGTTTATCTTATAACAATGTGATTACTTTTCAAGGACTTAGTGAGATTCATATCCTCGCCTTTACTCATTTACATATTTTATAAACCCACGAGGAGGATACATGCTTGTTACAAACTCTATTGCATACTCGTTTATCTTATGACAATGTAATTGCTTTTCAAAGACTTAGTGAGTTCATAGCCTCACTTTTAATCTCTTTAATGTATTCATAAACCCGTGAGGGGGATACATGCTGTAAATTACGAATACAAGTATTTTTCCAGACTATATACTAATTGTATAACAATTACAATTAATGTCTAAGTTACTTTATGCCAAAAGTCCCTCATTATCATGGACCATTAATCACTTATAGGTGAACGCGAATATTGTGGATAGATCTATCGGGATTGATGAATCCTATTTGTGTTAGTCGGATAGGTAACCAAACACACTATATTTGAATTTTATAGGTATATGGCAAGTACCTACAAGAGAGCCTATCTTATTATATATTATATATATCACATCATTTTGGGTATATATATACACACTAGTCAGTGACCAGACTATACTATACAAGACATGACCAAACAGACCAAACAAGATAATAACGCCGTAATACACGATTACTATGATAATTGCATTTGTTGCAATTATTTCAAATAACGGGTATATAATAACGTGACCCAAGATCATAACAATAAGATTTTCATAATAATTTTGTTTGTACAATAATTACAGACTATGATTGTTTCAAACTGGTTATCAACCTATGAATTTTACTCAACTTGGTGTTTGACTTTTTAGCTTGTTTCTCGTGATTATTTAAGCAATATATGGCACGAGCGGGCTTGTGACTTGATGATGGCTGAATGTTATCATTCAGTCATTATTTTTTAGATATTGGATTGCCGTTTGTAAAACTTTGATTTGAAATGAATGATAGCGTATCTTTTAAACAAACATCTCTTTTAGGTCATTTTCTATGATTATGATTGTTGTTTCCATGAAGTAATACCCAGATTAGCTTCCGCTGCTATATTGTAAAAATAGGGGAGTTATAGTAATCCTCTTATAAGATTTCCCTTAACCAATTTATTCATGGTTTTAAAAATAAGTGACCTAGCCTTCTATGCCAAAGTTTAGATTCATTAGATGTGGCTTTGCAAAAAAGGCAAGTTAAACCTCCTTTTAGGAATTATGTTCTTTAAATCAACATATAAATATTGTTCTTTATAGGAATTTAAGTAAAAATGGACTTTCACCAATTAACTTAAAAGTTTGGAGATTTAAAACAATATCATTAGTGTCTTAAAAAGTAAACACTATTCTTTTTATCACACATTTGTGAGACTCGTCTAAAAAGATTAACTTTTAACTTCTCTCACAAAATAACACATTTTCAAATCTAGAGTACCATGTTTTATTGGTACCATTTATCCTATGCTTTTCCCTCCTTTGGGGTCCCTTCAAAATTAACAGATCCTCCATTATCTTCATAGTCTGTAAGATAGGACATGTTCCCTGTCATGTACCTTGAGTATCCACTATCAATCATCCTTGGGGGGGATCCTGTAAAATCGATTTGTGGATTGCCCTACATATTAGATAAGAAAATCAGTTTCTTTTGGGGACCGAAGCCATCACTGACTTGGTTCTGCCTTGTGCATCAATATAATCAAACTTTTTTAAGGTGATTAATGCACTATTGTGTTTAGAAACATGGTCTTAGTGTTTAGTTTCCAAACCCAACAAGCTGAGGCCTTAGTAGCATTAACATTTTTACCCTTGACAGCATTAACTACTGCTTGGGCTCTATGGAGTTTATCTATGATTAAGGACAAAATTATTCATTTAACATTTTACCCCTAACAAGTATTAACTCCCTTTTGATTAATATTACTGTTTTTAAATGTTGTGTTCTTATGAATGGGCCTCTTAACAGTTGAATGTGCTATTTTAGAAAGATATGACATTGGTCTAGCAGCATTCACTGTTGTTTTTGAGTGAGCAACATTAACTTGTCTAGCAGTATTAACCAATACTGCTGTTTTTGAAATATTTTGTCTAGCAGTATTAATTGATACTAAGCCAGAATTCATTAGTACTGCTCTTGGAACCAAGTTCTTTTTAGCATAGGGGTGAGTCTTTTTAGCAAGGTTTTGATGATTCACCCTTTGAGCATTGTTCCAAATAGGTTTTACCATGCTTTGATTTTGAAACTGTCTTTGATGGTAATTGCAATCAACCTGCAAATCATCAAAGCTTCCACACACATAACAAGCCTTATTAAACATCTCAAAATTGCTTCATAGTCTTTGAGACATCATATTGTTCTAATTTCTTTGATTGCCTCTTAGATTATGAGTGTTTTGCCTATGTTTCTCAACTTGTTTAATAGTTTTCCTATCAGTTTTCTCTTGTTGCTTTAGTTTGACAATACACTCTATATAGGCAATACTAGGCTTAACTATTTTTTCTTCAGTTTTAGTTTGAGACACATTTTCCTTCCTCACATCTGGACACCTAATTTCTATAATGGGGAATCATTAGACTTCCTAACTACCTTAGACACTTCTTCTTCAGACTTTCTATTCTCAACTACAGGCTTATTAAGAAACTCATCTAAACCAGTAAATGACAAATCAGGTGTTGGAGGCATGAAATTTCGGTGTAGGGAGGGTGAAATCTGCATTATATTTTACATAGCCTAACCTTTCTTGCAATTATCAACATTGACACTCTATGAGTTTGTTTAAACTGGAATGTAATTCTTTTTCTTGTAAATTTTTCAAAGCTTCTTCCCCTAAGCTCTTCTAATATTATTTTCTCCTACTTGAATATCCCATTTTAAGCCATTAATGTGTTCGAACATAAAAGACTACATTTTTTATAAAAATTCATGTTTTTCTTCCAATGATTCATAAAACCAGTTTTTATAACTAAAACCATTAAACTAGGTTTCTCTAAAATCTTTTAATAGTTGATCATTTTGAGAATTTATAAGTAATTTAATAGTTTCCATTACAAGATTTGAACAATTTAAATCATTGGATACCTCTGAGTCATAAACTTGAAGATGAGTAGGCCATGAGTGCATAATTAGGCCCTTACTCTGCCTAATCACTCCATTCATATCCACCAATACCATCACATGACACCAAAGTCGTGGAAGTAGATGTTTCCATAGGCACAATCCTTCTTGAGATTTCCTTGTTCTTGTAGTCTTGATTTCTTAGAGCTCTGCACTCCCTAGCAAAATGTCCCCTCTTATGGCAGTTGTAGCACTCCACTTTGGACTTATCAAAACTAATAGTCTCATTGCCATTAACAGTAAGCTTCCTTCTTGTATTCTTTAAAAACCTTTTAGCCCTCATAGTCAACATGGGCATTTTCCATCTCAAATATATCTCTTCTATGTCATCAGGATGGATTTGTTGTAAGTCCTCATGTGTAAGTTGAGGACTATTTGGTTGACTGCAAAGGAAGACAAATAACAGCATCAGTCAAGTTAATCAATATTTATAAGAGTGAGCAGTATTAACTGATGTACCAGTAGTAACTCTTGTATGAGCAGCATTTAACTGCCTGCATTAGAGCTGCTAGTGTTGTTATTTGAAGAGGACACAAAATTCATGTTCTATATGCTTGAACTTGAGCTAGACATCCTTTTGACTTCTAGTTCATATACCTTAAGGTTGTTATAGAGATCATCTATACTCATTGTTTCTAACTCAGCTTTATTCCTCCATATAACAACATGTATGTTCCACTTAGGTTTTTGATTAACATCTTCTTGTGAAATCTTTTCATCCAAAAGCTCCAGCTGACTCACAAGCTTTTGAAGCCTATCAAAGGTTTGATCAAGCATCTATGAGCTTAGAGCAGTGAAGTTTTCATATTGCTGCTTTAAGAGATTTCTTTGAGTCTTCTTAGTAGCTGCATTCCCACCAAATCTCTTTTCTACAGCTTCCATCAACTGCTTAGCATCCTTTATAGAGTTAAACTTTAACTGATGTTCATTGGGAATTCCCATCATTAAAGTACTTCTAGCTTTCACCTCTAAACTTCTCTGAGCCTTATCTTTAGCAGTTGTAATAGGCAACAATGTTGTAACACCTTCCACAACTTGTGTTTTTGGCAAGGTTGCATCATTTGGATGTGTTGTTCAATCCTCATCCTCCATAACTCAAACTCACCCAGTTTGAGCATGGGAACTTTGGATGCAGCCACCATGTGTGCAGAATCTTGATCCATATCTTCTAGCAAAGTTTCTCAAAGCAACAAGCTCTGATACCACTTGTTGATCCTACTTCATAAACCGAATTCCTTAAGCTTGTTTAAGGTTTAGTTATATTTGATAAATCTAATACGACTATAGTAGAAACTTTGTGTAAATGTATTAAAGATTATAGGGAATCTAATCTTTTATATTAAGAAGAATTATCAATGAAACAATAAACCCAATGAACATATAATTTAACAAACATAAAAGCTCCAATATTATTAAGCAACTAATACAAATAATCTCAAAGTATTAGGGTTACAAAGACCTTGAAGCATTGATAATTATATGAATAACTTGTTTTTGGTACATCAAACTCTATGAGCTAGAACCTCCTTTTATACACCAAGAGTCCTAAACGGCTTACAATACTTTCCTAAGTATCTCAAATCTTTTAAACAAATAAGTTATACATATCTTTTACACAAATAACTCATATAAATCACATAAGCAGTACTAACTAACTCAGTAGTATTAACTTCTTCACTAGCAGCATTAAATCCTTTCAGCAGAATTAACTTTATGTACTATCAGTAGAACATTTTGTCCAGCAGTAGTAACTACTTAACAGTTTTTCTTCTAAGTCTCTAAGTAGTACTAATATGCACTAGCAGTAGTAACTTTTACACTAACAGTACTAACTGTGTACTAGCAGTAGTAAACACTTAGCGTTTTTCTCTAAAGTTTTTGAGCAGCACTAACACAACTGAGCAGCATTAACTCTGATATGGGCAACAATAATACTAACAACATCAAGAAGACTTTTAATCCCAACAAAGTTCTTTTGATATGAAATTGATTATGTTTCTATATGAATGAACACATGTTCTATCTGTTATTTATGGAATGTCAAAAATAATTTAACAAGTAATTTTTATATCGAAAGACGCGTTAGCGATCTAAGTTGCATTCGGTCTAGGGTATTCTCTTACGTTGTTAGCATCATTAGGTTTGCATCTGTTTGAGGGTATTCAAAAACCGTTATTAGCATCTTAGTGACCATTCATAATAGATAGAAAAATATTTTGATTTAAACTATCTTTCTCATTTAAATATGTTATTATTAGATATATCTCTCGTAATTTCACCATAGTACCTAGGGTATTATTTATAATACTCATTGTCGATCTTAGGAAATGAGTGATTATGTGAGCAAAAATAATTGAGAGATAATGTGAGCATAAAAACAGAAAGAGAGCTTATGAGAATCAAATTTGATGATAAAAATTACTTTTTGGAATGAAATTTGGGTAATTACTGGTGTATTGAAGTTAATGCTGCTAAGCATACAGTTTCTACTGCTGGTATACATTAATGCTGCTAAGATTATGTTGATGTTGTTGAGTTCAGTTAATGTTGTTAGGCATATGTTAATGCTGCCAGTTCAAGTTCCTGCTGCTGAGGGTGATTTTATAAATACTTTGATTCAGGGTTTCATTTACTTCTTTATTCGATTTCAATCATTCAAACACTTTCTAATCATAAACCCCAACTCAATTTTCATCTTTGATCATCAAAATCATCATTATGTCGAGCCCTAAGTTTGCTGAAACGCACAATATGGTCGCGTTCTTGGAAAAACCTGTAGAAAGTGATGGGTTCGCAGAGATTATTGATTTCTTGAAAGCAAGTTTTGTTCATTATGCTTTAACAGTCAATCCAATCATCTACACATCTTGTATTGAACAATTTTGGGCAACTGCAAAGGTACAAACGGTTAATGGAGTGCGTCAGTTACAAGCCCTAGTTGATAAAAAGAGGGTCATCATTACGGAGTCAAGAATTCGAAGTGATCTTCAATTGGAAGATGCAGGAGGCACTGATTGTTTGCCAACTACTACTATATTTGAAGAACTGGTACGTATGGGGTATGAAAAGCCTTCTCAAAAGCTTACTTTTTATAAAGCTTTCTTTTCTCCACAGTGGAAGTATTTCATTCACACTATTACACAATGCCTTAGTGCCAAATCTACTGCATGGAATGAGTTCAGTAGTACAATGGCTTCTTTGATAATATGCTTGGCAACAAATCAGAAATTTAATCTGTCTAAGTACATTTTTGATGCTATGGTGAAATACTTAGATGGAGGGGTTAAATTCCTGATGTATCCACGTTTTCTAAAAGTTTTCATTAATCAATAGCTTGGAAACATGTCACATCATAAGAAGATTTTTGTTAATCCCTCCCACACAAAGAAAGTTTTTGCTAACATGAAGAGAGCTGGAAAGGATTTTTTTTGGGAGAATAACACCTCTATTTGATACTATGATGGTTCAAGCTTCTGAAGAAGTGGGTGAGGATTCAGATCATCCAACTAATTCCAATTAAATACCCATTGTTAATCAACCATCTACATCCTCTCAACCCAAGCAGAAACAAAAGTCTAAGAGAGACAGAGGAAGGAGGTAGAAGTTGCTCATGATGAGACTAAGCATGAAGAAAGTGTACCCACCCCTTCTAATGATCCATTACCTAGTGGTGAGGATAGCATGCAACTAAATGATTTAATGGTTTTATGTACCAAATTACAAACACAGGTTCTTGATTTAGAAAAAGCAAAGGATGCTCAAGCAAAGGAGATTGCTGATTTGAAGAAGAGGGTCTAGAGGCTGGAAAGGAAGAAGAAGTCAAGAACTACAAGATTGAGAAGACTAAAGAAAGTTGGTATGTCTAGTAGAGTTGAGTCCTCTGAAGATCAGGAGAGTTTGTGTGATTATGAAGATGCATCCAAATAGGGGAGGAACATCGAAGATATTGATGCAGATGCTGAGGTAACTTTAGTTAATGAAACTTAAGAAAGGAAGGATGATGACTTAATGTTTAAAACTGGAGTTCTGGATGATGATGAGGTGTTTGTGGATGTTACAACTGTTGAGAAAGAAGAGCAAAGTACAAAGACTGGTGAAGCAGTTACTACTGCTGGTGTTGAAGATAGTGCTGCTCCTACTTGTGAAGTAGTTACTACTGCTGGTGTTGAAGATAGTGTTGCTCCTACAATTCCTACAACTGTTGAAGAAGCTTTGGCTCAGACTTTAATGGAAATCAAGGCAGCTAAACCAAAGGCAAAGGGAATTATTTTCCATGATCAGGAAGAGCAGGTATCTGTATCTAAACTAACAGTTTCTGTCACACAACCCTCAGTCAAAGACAAAGGAAAATGTATCATACAAGAGCCTGAGAGACCACTGATAAGAAAAGAACAAGTTGCTCTTGATAAACAAATGGCAAGAGACATTCAAGCTCAGTTGGATGCTAAACTCATAGAAGAAGAAAGGCTTGAAAGGCAAAAGCATGAAGAAGCCAACATAGCATTGATTGAATCATAAGAAAATACACAAGCTATGATGGAGGCTGATAGATTACTGGCTGAGAGACTCCAAACAAGATAAAGAGAGGAGTTGACAGATGAAGAAAAAGGAAAACTGTTTATGGAATTAATGGAGAAAAGAAGAAAACATTTTACTGAACTAAGAGCACAAGAAAAGAGAAACATACCTCCTACCAAGGCACAAAAGAGAACTCAAATGTCTACCTATCTTAAGCACATAGGTGGATACAAACACAAACAGTTAATGGGAAAGAGCTATGATGAAATTCAAAAGCTGTTTGACAAGGAGATGAAGAGGGTAAATACCTTTGTGGCTATAAGTTCTGAGGCACAAGAAAGCAATGAAAAGAAGGAAGAAGGTAGTGGGGAGAAAGCTAAAGGCAGCAGAAAGAAGATGCTTGGAAGGAAAAAAGCAGGGAAAGAGCAACAACAAGAATCTTCAAAGAAACAAAGAATGGAGGAAGACAAAGAGACAAATGAAGTTGAAGAAGTTGACGAAGATGATGAAGCTGAGCTGAAAAAGCATTTGGTGATTAAAAAGGATGATGATATAGCAATTGATGTTATACCACTTGCTACCAAACCACCAGTGATTGTTGATTACAAGCTTCTTAAAGAAGGAATAATGGTACATTATCAGTTGATAAGAGCAGATGGAAGCTCCAAGAGATATTCTTCAATGATTAGAATGCTTCAGGGCATTGACAGAGAAGATTTTCTGACTCTTTGGAAGTTAGTCAAAACAAAGCATGGTGATATAAGGCTTGAAGATGATCATGAAAGAGTGTTGTGGGGAGATTTAAAGTCATGTTTGAACTAGACATTAGAAGTAAAGTTTGGAGAGATCTACAAGGTTATACAGTGACTGTTTAGAAATTGTATGATTCATGTGGAGTACACTTTGCCAGGTTTGGAAATGTGCATATCTTCATGTTAGTTGAAAAGAGATATCCCTTCACACCAATAACAATCACCAATATGCTAAACAAGAAACTTCAAACTGATCATTTTAATGAGATGTGCTATCAACTGCTTAAGCTTATGGTAAAGCAGCAAAAAGGTCAATAAAAGGTTTGAATGCATCTTCCTGAGTATGATGAAGACTTTTAAAGAAGAAACTTGAAGATTCAGATGATGAACATCAAGTTTAGGGGAGGATTGTTGGGATTTAAAAGACTTCAAGGATTCTTAGAAGTTACTACTGCCCAGGTACATAATGGAAATTATGCTAAGTAGTTAGTACTGGTAGTATAATGTTACTACTGCTAGTTACTACTGTTAGTATAATTTAGTACTGATAGCATAAAGTTACTGCTGTTAGTAGAAGTTAAGACTGTTCAGTGTTGAAGACTAAAATATAAGCTAAGTAGTTAGTGCTGCTAGTAGTAAATGTTGAGACTGCTAGTACAAGTTACTACTGTTAGTATATATTAGTACTGCTAGTACTAATGTTACTACTGCTTATGTTAATTAGTGCTGCTGGTGAAAAGATTACAACTGCTTGAAGACTTTCTACTGTCAAGAGGATAAGGACGAATTAAAGAGATAAAGATTGTTTGAAGAACAAGAATACTTGTGAAGATAAGTATTGAGATATTTATGTACAAGATATGCATAATGTATTTATTTAAAAGATTATGTTTATGTTTAGAAAAGATTAAGATATCTTAGGAATGTATTGTAAGCCGACTAGGACTCCTTAGTCTATAAAAGGAGGCTCTAGGGCATTAGTTGATATATCAGTTTTGCATAAAAGTTCTCATAGTTTTCAAGTCGATTTAGAAAAGCTTCAAGGTTGTAAACCCTAGTACTAGTGAAGAGTACTCGTATTATTGATATAATAATATTGGATCGTTTAGTTATATATTTGTTTGTTCAAGATTACTGTTTTATTCATAATACTTCTAGGTATTAAGGTGTAGATTCCGCATACACTTTAGTATACATACAAAGTTTCTAAAATAAGTTATTTTGGATTTATCCAAGGTAATTTAACCTTAGACAACCTAAGGAATCGATCAAGGATTGGGATCGACAATTATGTACTTGTAACAGACTAGAATCAGATTTATAAATATGAACCGTGACTCCTTGTTACTGATTCTCCTAAGTCTATGAGAATTTTTGTAAAAGCCTTTTAAACCATGATGTAGCTACGCGATTTCAGACTTTGGGCTCAAAATATTTTAAGTCGCTTGGCTTAAATATTTGCCTACAACCATAAGATCATCACGCCCGATTGTGCCAAACTATTTTGCTTTAGAAAGCAACGTACGTTTGTTTAATGATCTTATCATCCTCCCACTAAATCTTACAATACTTTAAATTCCCTTATAAATCTTCAGGATCTATAATTCATGTCTTTGCTTTGTACTCTTTAGTTAAACGATCAAAATTAATTTTCTCGTGCTCTCGCTTTTGTTGCATTACTATGAGAGTTGTACTCCTCATTTAGCTTAAGCATATTAATTTTGATCTTTGTTTAAGATGTGTTAACATTAGTTAACTATTCTTCCCGTAAAGCACCTCTTTGCTTTACTTAAACATTCCAAAGCAGAATCAAGATTTTACTCATGGTCTACAAACTCATAGCCTTCATGAGTTTGACTTACAGATCATGAGCTTTACTCAATCTCTAGATTTATGTAAATACTATCACTGAAGTATTCCATGTTTATAAAAAACCTTGCTTGTTGTATTGGAGTGGAGGTTCGCACCTTGATTTATCAAAACTCAATAACTTAAGGCTTTAATTTTCAAGTATTAGGAATCTATCATGTTTATTAAAGTATGGTAGAAATGTTCTTCTTGTCAAAGTCATGATATATTTGATTAATCTATCATAGATAGATCTTTTCAATCAAAGATCCGTGTTACTTTGAATCTTCATTGTAGATGGACTACTTTAAAGTCTTTTGCTTTAAAGCTTTCATGAACATTTTCTTTTACTTCACTAGTTCTATTTAAAGAACCCATAAAGTATGATCACCATCTGATCAGACCAGATAGATTGTTTATTATTTATATATACTTATTTGGGATAATTACTAAGTTTTCCAGAACTTATAAGCTTACAAGTTTTAAAACGGTAAAAGCCAGATATATTAAATTTCACATTTAAATGATAAATACATTAAAATAAAAGTTTTAAAACAAGCCATAAACGGGCGAACATGCAGTTTTAAAATTACAGAAGTTTAAATACTTTTAAATCCTATATCCCAAAATCTGATACACGATCCCAGCCGTAATCTTTAGTTTATACTTCACGCCTTTAATGAATCTTCAGGTTCATCTCCTTTAGTGCTTGATGTTGAACCGCAATCATTACAGCTACAAGGCGTGTCTTCTTCCTGAAGCTCTACAATTAAGAAATTTTAAGCGTCAATTAACTTCTAACAGACAATTAACTAATGATGGAAACAATCTATAAAATATAGACACCTCTTTCTCTTTTGGCAATCTTCCGGTCGCTCATGTACTCGAAACATTTCCTAATCTTATGTTTAGGCTTTTGACAATAATAACACTTGGAAAACACCATCCTCTTCTTGGTTATTGGTTCGTACCATTCAGTCCTTCCAGTAACATGCTTGTCATTCCCCTCACCATTGGCCTTACGCTTATTTATCTTGTCAAGAGGATTGAGAACTTTTAAGGTATAACACGTTAAATAGCAAAGATCGAGTGTAAAGTTTACTAAGACTCAAAAAATGAAAAAATGAGAAAAACGTTTAGATTTTTAATAAAGCTCAAATCTTTTGTGTTATCTTTGTTCTAAAACATAAAGTTCATCATTCAATCCAAACATATAAAGATAACTTGCTAGAAGAAAGAGTTTTTAACACGAAAAGTACGCGATTTTATTATTTCACCAAAACTAGTGTTGAACCACTTTTACATACACAAAAATCACACTAGATCATCCCAGTGGCGATTGATACCAATTGTAATAAGTCACTTTCACACACAACTACACAATAAGCTATTTACTAATAAGCGCAAGAGAATAAGCACAAGAATAAGCTAGAAAGAAGAGAGATAAGAAGCTAGAGAGAGAGATAATGAAAGAAAGAGAGATGGTGGTGTAGAGAAAAAAATGTTATTTCACCATAGAGAGAGAAATAGTGAATTTCAAATAAGGATTCTAGTCTCACACATACCCACACCTAGTGAATGGAGTGGTATTTATACCCAATCCTTAAATAGGGAACGAGTAGGGTTTAAGAGAGAATGGGTCAGACTTGGGCTTTTAATAGGCTTAGCCCGAAACATATGCAATATTAGATTAAAAGTCCAAGCCCGTTTACCCAACTAGCCTATTACATTATTACAAAGTTTATGAATGTAAATAACCAGCACTTCATAAAATAAACATTCCTAACAGAGTCTATAAATTTCTTATCCTTCTTCTTGAGTTCTTATTTCATGTCATCAACATCCTCTTAATTATGCTTTAGGAGATCAAACACATTGTTGATATCAATCTTCGTGAGATCTTGATTCTGTTTGATTGAGATAGTAAATCTCTTCCATTCAAGTTGTAGGTTGGTGAGTAACATGATGTTGTGTTCAATGTTTGTTCTCCGAGCTTACAATGATTTATGTCATTGATGAGATTGTTAAACCGGAGATAGGAGTCTTTAGTTGATTCTTTTGGTTTAGCTTTAAATGAATGATGGTTACGCAAAGTGAGTGTCTGTTGAGTCTGAACTCCTACATCTATACCCTGCTAAGTCTTATCCAATAGATTCCATAACTCTTTAAAAGTTTTATTTAAACCAATTGAGTTGTAGATTTCATTGCTCAACCCATACATTATTATATTCTTCAGTTTGATGTCAACTTTATGATGTACAAGCTCTTTATCACTAAGGTCCTCTTCCTCTTGCATCTTTATTCTCCCCTCATTACTAGGATCAAGAATCTCTCTAAATACATAAGGACCTTCTTTCAATGACACAACAATATCCATTATTTATACCCTATAATGTGATTCATGAACCTTGAAGACCATTGAACATAGTTTCCCGGATACAAGATTGGTGGTCTTGCATCACTACCAGCAGCAAAGCATCTTATTGAGAATTAGACATAGACATTGTAGGATCTTTGATGTTTGATTAAGTGATATTTGAAGTGATTTGTTTTAACTCTTGAAAATTGATGTTTGGTATCTTATAAGCATTGTAATTTGGGGATTGATAAAAGTCTTGTAATTAGACTAAATTGGCAAGTATCTTATTTAAATTTAGAACAAAATCCTTGAAGAGAAAGTTTTGTATTTGAAAGTCTCGCACCACAAAATCAAAGAGCTAAAAGTGTCATAGGATATCTTGAGATAAATTTTCTTATCACAAGGCTTCGTATGATTACTTTCGTATGGTATACTTTCATATGTAGGAGAACACAAAGTATCACAGATGATATCTTAAGGTCAAAGTTTTGTATCATAAACACTAGATTGATTTCTCTGAAAACAAGTTTCATATGATGTAAATATCTAAGGGTTTAGCCAAAACTTTCGCATACTTTTCTTATAGAAGTATTCCAAGTAAACTCTCTGAATTTGAAACCATAATTATGCGAAACAATATGAACCTAGTTTCGTATTAAAACCTTAATAATGCAAATAAAACTTGCAGTTTCGTATGTAAACCCTAATAATGCGAACAAAATCAAAATGTCGTAGACGATGTTTTATATGTTAAAACCCTCTTTATGCGAACAATCTGCATGCGAAACAGTACACCTTTTTAAAAACCATGACTAAGAACCTTTTCAAAACGTAAGATTTTCATTCAAAACAAGAATTCTAACGATCTAGATGCAAAACTTAAGCCTATGAAAACTTATAACACCTTTCTATCAATCTTTAACAACAAAAAAATGAAGATTTAACCACCCAAATATCAAAATACCACGGTTTTGTTACAAAAACTTTTAGAGAGAGAAAGTAAGTTTTAAGCAAAAATGTGACTAAAGATGCACATAATGATGATATAAACATCAAACAAACAATACAAATGAGCTAATCTTTCATAACCTAGGCTCTTGATACCAAATTAAGGATCTAACATCTATGTTCTCAACGTTATTCTAATGAGAGAGTGGATGTGGACACAATCTAAACTAGAGAATGAAACCTCATAACCCTCTGAGGTAGGGGTATTTATACCCAATGTTTACACCATACAAATCACTCCTCTCACATCTATACAAGTGATGCGAGGGTAAAGTGTCACAAACAACAAAACATACAAAACTACCTATCACTTATTACATAAATACATATAAGACCCTGA
>BQNB010104955.1:3253-23707 GCA_026074375.1 Tanacetum coccineum
TTCGAGTTACATGGGATGTTTGAAACTTCACCTTCATATGTGAATAAATCATCATCCATTCCACTTAATCGACTAACTTCATTGTTGAAAACCTCAAATGGTGTATCGCAAGTAAGCGAAGCATCTTTGACCTTAACATTCTTAATTTTCTTGAACTCTCCTTTGATAACCTTTGTCATTCTTACTGAAAAGGAAAAAGATCCTCTAAAGTTTACATTCAACATTATAGGTAATGTTGTATGTTTTGTGAGGAGTGAAAAAACAAGTGGGCCCTTAATTATAAGTTTAAAAAAATCATTTACAATTTAACTTGCATTTGATTGGTAAACATGACTTATCATGTTGAAACCAACTTTAGAGGATGCTAATCCCACTAAAAAATACCTAGAAAATTATCAGTAGAACCAGCGGAGAAAGGTAAATAAAAAAATTTTAGGCTTTAAGTTCGAGAATGGAAAAGAACTTTATTAGATGATCAATATGTCGTATCCAATAGAAATGGATAAGCCATATTAATTAATTGAATGAATACGCTGTAATGGACAAAAATTTGGATACGCCATATCCGATGGAAGTGGATACGCCGTATTTAGCTATCGACCAGAACAGTGTATTAAGAAAATCAATTAAATACGCAAACAATTAAACCCAAATAATTAAAGACAAATATACTAAATTTACAGAATATACACTAATTTAAATTACACTAATCCTAAGGGTTAGATCTAATCTAATGTTAAAAACCAAAATATCAAATAAAATCAAGATTAATTTTCACTCCCCGGTAACAACGCCAAAAACTTGATGTGTCATTGTGTGGTGTTTATTTTACTGATTCAAGTTTTAAATTTATATTTTACCGACTAAACCAAAAACAACACTTTAACGGGCAATGTACCCGATCGGTAGTAGTTTCGTGGTAAGTAGGGTGTCAAACACTTGAAGCGAGGTTAAATCTATCAATTTAATTAATATCTTAGTTATCTAATCTATGTTAAATCTATTCTATTCTAAACCTATGTCAATCTAAATCCTAATTCTAACATGAAAAAAGGGGGTTTTTAGCCTGAGAGGCTGGTACGGTTTGGTTGGTGACTGCAATCAATTCAAGGCACTTTGACCCACGCAAGCTAATAAACAAAAGATAAAAGAGCGGTCGAGCCAAATATAAGAAAACTGTATTAACCATTATTAATCCGATTAGAATGTTGGTTTGTTTATTAAGTGTAATGATTTCTTCTCTCGAGGCGGCATATCATTCTTAAGACTTAGGCGTTACATCATCCTAAGACCTAGACACATTAATTCTGTCACAATTAAAGCATCCGCATAAAGCATCCTTATTTGCTGATTATAATCTATCTTAGGGATTAAAGCAATGGTGATCTTGTTAAACCCTAGCTCATAAAGACTTTACCCACTTATCGCTTAATGGCAATTTATACACTAGTAGTCCACTTGTCCAACTATCCAATGGAATCAGAACGTTACTTGTTGAATGATACAAATTAATTATACATATATATATATATATATATATATATATATATATATATATATATATATATATAATATTTGCTTAATACATATATAGTATATAACTAAAGTATCAAATAGTAAGAAGTGTAAGTATTCCGTAAGGTTTTTAAGAAAATTACTTTTAACCAAAGTAAAATTCAAAACCTTCCCGGGTCGTAGTCCCAACGAGGCGTGAATTAAGAATCGTGATTAAGTTTGTGATCGCGTGATTTGAATGATCAAATTTTGATTTGGATTCTATTTCTACTAAAACAATGCAAAAAACAAACAAAGGCAAGCAACAATTAAAGCAAACACGAACTAAGCACGAAAACGTTAACGGGAATCTAAAACCGAGCCTTAAAAACCTAAATTATAAAATTTTAACCCTAACAATGCAAATTTATTTTTAAAAGTCCTAAATGATTAAAAATAATTTTAGAAAAAAAAATTATATTTTTTTGACTTTTATTTATTTTTTTATGAATTAAAAACAGTTTTAATCTAAAAATATTATAAAAAATATTAAACTAATTTATGAAAATCTAAAAAAATTAGGAAAAGTGCTTGGAACAGTTAAAAACCTAAGAAAAATAAAATGAGTCTACCAGCTTATCACAATAAGCTGGAAATAAGCCCAAAAGGGCTGATGGCTTATAAGGGAAAAACTCCCTTAAATACCAACTGGCCCAAGGATCTAACAAAAAAGACCCAAGGGCGCATATGGTATTGTGTGGGAGTGTTAAGGTGTTGGCTATGAGAAGGGGGAGGTCACAGGTTCGACCCTTGTGGCTTCCCTTTTTGTAAAACTTTTTTTTATTTTTCTTTTTAAAAAAAGCTAAAATATAAGCAAGAATAACAAACTTTAAAAAAGTAACTTTTGACAAAACTTAAAAATAAGCTAGAAATAAGCTAATAAAAGGTGACAGACTTGGCTTTTAAGCTAAGTAGTGACTATTTACTAAAACTGTTTGGTTTTTTTAGACCTAATAAGCAACAAGGAAAACAAATAAGCTCATAACAGATTATTACTAAACCCTAATAAGCATAAAAGACTTAAAATAAGCAACTAACATAAGCTAGAAAGCACTTAAAAAGATATTAAAGCATATGACATAAAAAAACAGTTTGAAAGGAATTTTGACAAAATTTAAGCTAAGAATAAGATAAAATAAGAAATAAAAATATCAAATAAGCTGAAAACACATGAACATCTAAACCTAATAAGCACTTGGGACAAGGAATAAGCAAATGAAATGAACTAAAAATCCTTAAAAAGCACTCAGGACAGCAGACATCAAAAACAGTTTAAAAAGGACTATGCACCAACTTTGAGCTAAGAATTAAGACTAAATAAGCACATGAATTAAGCTATAAAGTAGAAACATATTAAGTTTTGACATTAATAACCAGATGAAAGCAAAAATTAAGCAAATAGGATTAAAGAATAAGCTATAAAAAGCAATGACAAAAAGCTGTTTTAACTATGTTTTGGGTTTCGAAATGACAAATAGCTAATTGGGGCAATGCATATGTGTGTGTGTTGGGGGGGGGGGGGGGGGATAAAATAAGCTAGCAAAAGAGTTTTAAAATCCAATCTAAGCTCAAACAGATTGAGCTTATAGCACAATGAGCTTATGCTATGAAAATCAGATCCTAAAACTAATTTGAACTTATCTAAATTTGTGATTTAAAAATGGCTTTTTAAAACTTTAAAGCTTAAACATACACATGACAGATTGAATACCAGATCCACAAGACTAAAGCACACTTAACCAACTTTTATCCTACTGCATTTTGACACAAAATGAAGCGTAAGCAAAACTTTAAAACAACTTTTGAGCAAAAATCAAATGTAAACAGTTTGAAAAAGTTTTAAGACCACAGATTCTAAGAAGATATAGACAAAACCTTAAAACTTAATTTTAGACTTTAAAAACTAATTAAATCAACTTAAAAGAGCTTGACAAAGTTTGGCTTGATGACCCAAAACAATTTTAACACTCTTTTGACCCATTTTAGCTCTTAACCCAAACACTCCTTTAAATTCTCAAAATTCATTTTAAGCTTGAAACAGACTTAGAAAACTTATAAAAAACTGAAAACAGATTAAGCACAAGGTTAAATAAGCATAAGTAAGCAATTAAAACACAGAGATAAGCACTTAAAATAAGCAAACAAGAATATGCAGTTTAAAGTTATAATGAGAAAAGGAGAAGTACCTTGCCCTTTGCTCTAAACAAGGGAAAATAAGCTCTCAAGGAGCTGATATACAAGCTCCAGCTTATCATAAAGAAAAGATGGTAAAAACCATATGCACTCACAGTTAGGCTATCACCAAAAAGCTAAACAGATTTTTTTGAGTGAAAACAGCTTAAAACACTATAAGCTATGGAAAAGCTTATATTGCTTAAGTAAAAGATAACAAGAGCTTATATGAGCTTAACAACATTTTTAAAACATAAACTTCATTAACTTGAAAACAGAATTTAACATAAAAACATAAATTTCATTAAACTTAAAAACTAAGTACAATGCTTTAAAAGAAAGTACAATAAACTTAAATAAAAGCCTTTATAAAAACTTAGAAAAAACTACATAAAAAAACTCCCTAAAAATGTGACAATGGTCCTCTCTTTATAGCCGGCTTGAGAAGCATCTAGGCTGTGGTCTTGTGCTTCTTTTGTGAGAGGAAAGGGAGTGCTCTCCAAGCAATTCAATCTCAGTCCTTGATTTCCCATGTGTGCTTCTTTGTAATTAATCATAACCCTTGATTCTTTGTCCTTGTTTATCAGCCAAGGGTCTTCATGAGATTGCCATGGGGGACAGTCTTCATCTGTGGTGGGGTTTTAAAGTGGGGTGTGAGTGTTTTGTCGGTTGTAGGGTAAAATGGAGGGGGATGATGAATAGTGACATTTGGGCTTTGGCAGGTTTTTGTGGTTTTGTTTATAACTGTTTGATTTGGGTTAACGTGTGTTAGGGGTTGGGGACTAACGGTGTAAAGGTTAAGGATTAATGGTGTAATGGATTAGGGACTAACTGTGTTAGTCCCTAAGGACTAACAATGTAAATGTTTTAGGATTAGGTTAAGTGTTGGCTAATAGGCTTTTAATCTTGGGCTGGTTTAGGATGGTTGTGGATTTGGACTTTTGGTTTAATAGATAAGCTTAATGGGTTTTCTCGGCGCATTAACTCGTGTACGGGTTGGCCCATTTAAGATGCGCATGTCTTTGGTTTCGATTTTTTACACTCATTCTATTCCCGTGCTCGGTTTGTCGGTTTTGGCTTCTCTTTTTTCCTTTAGTGAATATCCTTTACTTGCATAACACAAATAGCAAAACACACATATATTTGGCATTTTATGTCCATTTTTGGTTATTCAGGCTCGTTTTTATAGGTAAAAGGTATGTGTAATTAAGCACATACCATTGAATTATCTAGGTCACCTGCTAGTCAACATGATCAATAAACCATTGGCAATATCCAATTAACTAGTTAAGCCCGAAGCGTATCCTAGACACAGACTTAGAAGGACAATATTTGTGTAACTATGATTCTAGATGTATAAATTACTATATGGAGAGCTATCCCGGACTCTAGATCTACTTGGTCCGTGTCACTAGATCCAGTTGAATGATAGGTCGCATACAAAAGCGCGTAAACAAGTATAAATTGATAAACATAAACAAGCATTCAACGATAAATCAAGAAATCGAGATAAACAAATACCAAACATTCAGATCTTCATAATAATGGCTAATACCCAAAGGTATTAGCCTTCAAACGTCATAATAAATACAAGAGTAATTATTTAGCCAAGGTAAACTAACCGAGTTAACGAATGATACCAAAAACTGAACGATTACTAAAGTATATGGAATTACACGTTGTCTCCTATGGAATTGATAACATTGCTTGACCTCTTCTGCTCTTTTTCTCCTCTGAAAATTAACTTTTATGGTTTAGGTATCGAGAATATGATTTAGCACACTTAAAACTCATTTTTGAGTTTTCTATTTATAAGGTCTGGAAGTCGGTTCGATACGGCGTATTGGGGATTTCTTGGAGTAGGGACCACGCTTGATATCTTCCAGAATATTCACATACTATATCTTGAATACGGCGTATTGAGTTGTCACACCCCGATAATGGCGAAAACTCGAGAATGCAACATAATGATCAATCATAACACAAGATACAAAATAGAGAAAACTACATTGCATAAACTCCAAGTGCTATGAAGACCATAAACCTTGAACATACTCAAGTGATGTCCCAAATCGCAACTAAAATCCACAATCACTTACAATTATTCAAATGCCCACACAAGGGACCATAATCCAAACTTATTCCAAAACATCTGAAACTAAAATCAAACAACAAGCAAGCAAGACTTCAAACGAAATTCCACACGGGATACTTCTAAGTCTGCTATCAATCACCAAACTACTCTTCTTTCACTTCACCTGAAAATGATACTCGAAAACGTCAACAATAATGTTGGTTGAGTTCGTAAGTTTGACCTTAAACCCAAAAGTTGTGCCAATATTTCGACAATGGACAATAGTGCTATATGACAATGAATATATGTAAACAACCTTAGCATCACCGCTAATCAATAACCATATGTCACTTACGCACCTAAAGGCCTACCAGCTGGAGCACTAAAATTAGGGCAGGACCACACACAAACCTGGGTAGGCGTACCCATCCGCTCCAATAATCACACAAATACTGGGTAGGCGTACCCATCCGCTCCAAACAATCATACAGCACATAATATTCACATAGCAGTCATAAGCACATAACTTGTCCCAAAAACAAAACCACATTTCGTGTTTATACAACGTTTTCCAAGGTTTCAAACCTTATTTTCAATATTTTTCACAAATTCGACACTTTTCGACAAAATTCTAAAATCTAAATCGTTAATGCTTACCAACACGTTTTTCCTAAAATATCATTCAATATCACTTCGTAACTACATTTCCACTTTCAAAAGTCCATCAAAATTCTCATAACTACTACATATCGCTTATTGGGCTTTAAGGCCCAACAAGGGTCCATTAGGACATATATAAGTCTAAAATACTATTTAAGTCCAAAACCAAAGTTCGTTTACATATATAAGTATATAGTTATATGTAAAATAATCCGGACCACAATAAGCCCTCCCATTAAGCCGCGACTCAAATAGACTTATTGGGCCGTGAGTCCATAAACTCCAAAATACGTATATTAAGCTTGAAAATAAGCTAATAAGCTACGTATCGCATTTGATTACTACCATAAGCCTCAAAAATAGTCCACAACATACGCCATAACACAAAAATAATCAAAATCACTTTCCAACCGAATAAGCTATACAAGCTACTATAAAAAATAAGCCTAAAATAAGCCAAGAAATAGCTTAAAAATAAGCCCGAATAAGCTATACAAGCTACTATAAAAAATAAGCATTCTGGCATCATATATTATTCAACCATCACGGCCACAATATCAAATTTACAAAAACCCTCATTTTTTTTCTTACTACACGAACCAAACACCCTCTTTTTCTTTTGTTTCGCTTCCAAAAATCAATTTTCACAACGATCAACTTGTACAACTAACATCTATGCATCAAAATAAACCCAAAACGACAAACGAAATTTAAATTTGAAAACTTACAAGAAAATCTTCAAAAATGTATATTTCGACACGAACGGGACAACCCAAACGTTGTTTAAATGAATACCCAAACACTCGTATCAACCCGGAATAACACGTTCTCGATCAAAGTTGGAATTTTTATGGTAGATTGTTGTTGGTGAGGTCGGACGAAAACACACACACACTCTTAGTTTTTTTTTTGAAAATGAAATGATAAGGATTATGGGACGAAAATGGTATCTTATGTACATCCTTAGACAAGTTAGCTAAAATTAAGCCATCTTGTCTCCCTTCCATTACTTGTAACCAGTCAAGGCATCCTATGGGTGTCGGGTCTTTCTTTTCGTGTCGAAATCACTTAAATACTCGTAAAACTCAACCGTAAAATTTACCCTAAAGTTAATTAGCATTTTTATTCACCTTAAAAATACTTTTCCATTTCCATAGGCTCTTCCACAAAATTCAACTTAGCATCAATTCGAATCTCATCCAAAGGCACTTTTAGTGTTGGATCAGCCAAACACTTTTTTAAGGTTCGACACGTGGAACGTGTTATGAACACCAGTCAATTCCTCAGGCAAATCTAACTGATAGGCCATAGGGCCTACTTTCTCAATAATCTTAAACGTCCAACAAACCTAGGTGATAACTTCCCTTTCTTCCTAAAGCGTACCACACCTTTCCAAGGTGACACTTTGAGCAAGACATAGTCACCTACACTAAACCGACAGGCATCCCCTCTTATCAAACAGTGACTTTTCTAACGATTTAACACGCGCAAACCTTAATTCTATCTTAATCTTCGAGATCTTCTCAGAATCTCTTGCAACTAACTCAAGTCCTATCAAATGACACATGTTCCTACCTCACCCCCATACTTGCAAACGATACTTCTAACCAACAATGCCTCAAACGGAGCACATCTCACACTAGAATGATAACTATTGTTATACAAAAACTCAACCAACGAAAGATGAACATCCCAACTTCCCTCGAAGTCCAAGACACACGTTGTAAGCATGTCTTCCAAAGTCTGAATAGTACGCTCACTCTGACCATCGGTCTGAGGGTGATAAGCCGTACTCATGTCTAAACGAGTCCCTAATGCCTCTTGCATTGGCTGCCAAAACCTTGAGGTGAAACGACTATCATGATCCGATATAATCGAGATCGGCACACCATGTCTAGCAACTATCTCATTCAAATATAATCTAGCCAACCTTCCCATCTTATAATCCTCACGCATAGGTAGAAAATAAGCAGACTTAGTCAAGAATCGGTCCACAATTGACCCAGATTGTGTCATGCCCACTACTAGTCCTAGCCAACTTTGTCACAAAATCCATAGCTATCCCTTCCCATTTCCATATAGAAATCTTAGGTTACTGGAGCAAGCCAGATGGCCTTTGATGCTCAGCCTTAACCTTCAAACAAGTCAAACACTTACTAACATACTCAGCTATATCCTTTTTTATTCTAGGCCAACAATACCTATCTCTCAAGTCATAATACATCTTATCAGCACCTAGGTGTACAGAGTACTTCGACTTATGGGCTTCATCCATTATCAGGTTTTCCTTAACCTCAACCCTTCAAAAAGGTACCCATATACGATCCATGGTTAGACAAGTTCCATCAATTATTTGTTCTAATCATCTCATCCAAACTTTCTACTCAAATCCAGCAAATCTCATCCACAGCCCCTTCCCTGACCGCCAGTATCCCATCCTTGATACTCGGCAGATGATCATATACATAGCCTCTAACTCTCTTGGCTTTACCTCTTTCTCCTTCCTACATATGGTCATCAGCCACCAACAATCTCCTTACCAGGATGGTAGCGAATTTCACAGTCATAATCACTAAACAACTCTATCCAACAACGTTGTCGCATATTCAATTCTTTCTGACTAAAGATATGCTTATGGTCGGGTTTTTTTATAGGATGCACTCTTGTCCCAAAAGAACCGATAAATTGTCTCCAGATCTTAAGTGCAAACACGACTGTACCCAACTCTAAATCATAGGTAGTATAATTCTCTTCATGAATTTTCAACTGCCTAGACGCATAGGCTATAACTTTACCTCTTTGCATTAACACACAACCTAGTCCTATCCCGGACACATAAAAATATACCACAAAGTCTTTCGGTCTATCAGGGAGAGCTAGAACAGGCGTATTACATAACTTATCCTTCAAGGTCTGAAATGCTAATTCCTGTTCCTCACCCCACTCGAAAGTCTTACTTTTCTGAGTCAAGATAGTAAGAGACTTAGCTATCTTAGAAAAGTTCTCAATGAACCTACGGTAATACCTAGCCAATCCTAAGAACAAACGAACCTCCGTCGGAGTTCTAGGGGCTTTCCAATTCTTAACAGCTTCAATCTTACTAGGGTTTACATGAATCCCATTACCATTTATCACATGCCTAAGAAACTGCACTTCTCTTAGCCAGAATTCACACTTAGAAAACTTAGCATCCAGTTTCTCCTTTTTGAGTAGTTCCAAGACCAACCTTAAGTGTTTTACATGCTCCTTTTGAGTCTTATAGTAGATTGAGATATCATCTATAAACACTATCACAAACTTATCAAGATACGGCCTACAAACTCTATTCATCAAATCCATAAATATTACTGGTGCATTAGTCATACCAAAGGGCATTACAGTGAACTCGAAATGTCCATAACGAGTTCTAAACACAGTCTTTCGAATGTCATCCTCATGCACTCTTAGCTGATGGTATCCAGATCTAAGATTTATCTTCGAGAAAAACTACGACCCTTGCAGTTGATCAAATAGATCATCAATTCTAGGAAGTGGATAACGATTCTTAACAGTCAACTTGTTCAACTCTCTATAATCAATACACATCCTAAAAGAACCATCCTTTTTCTTAACAAACAATATCGGCGCTCCCCAAGGCGATGAACTTGGTCGAATGAAACCTTTGTCTTGGAGTTCCTTGAGTTGTCCAGACAAATCCTCCAATTCAGAAGGTGCCAAACGATAGGGAGACTTTGCTACCGGCGTTGCTCTAGGGATTAACTCAATTCGAAACTCAATTTCCCGAATAGGCGGTAATCCAGATTGATCATCCAGGAATACCTCAGGAAATTCTCTAACCATAACAATCTCTTCTTGTTTCTTAATACCCACTATAAATCTCGCTTTCTCATCCGGTCTCTCTCCTAATACTCTAAGCACCTTGCCATCCTCCGGTAGTGGTATCCTCACTACCTTCTCATGGAAAATTATTTCAGCTTTATAATTAGACAACCAGTCCATACCTATAATCACATCAAAATTCCCATGTCTAAAAGGTATCAAGTCAATGTCAAAGACATGGCCCTCGATTTCTAGTTTGCAACCCTTAATAACCTTATCAATCTCTACTAGCTTCCCGCTAGCTATCTCAATCTCATATCTGAAACCTAAGTCGCCGGGCTCTAAGCCTACAGAGGTATGAAAGTAGTGGAAACAAAACTATAGTCGGCACCAGAGTCAAATAAGGTAGTGGTAAAATGATTGTTCAAAGTAAATGTACCCGTCATAATGTTTGGATCCTGGCGAGCTTCCTCTACTCCCAACATGAATGCCCTACCCTTAGCCTGGTTCCCTTGGTTTCCATGACCCTGACCCCCGTTATTAGCAGCAACTTGATTTGGACGATTTTCTCTCGGTCCTTGTGCCCTATTCCACCTAGGACAAGCTGGTCATGAAGTTTCCTTGAGTTGATCCCGCAACTCCTCCAAATCAGAAGGCGCCAATCGATAAGTAGACTTGCAACCGGCATTTTGCCCATAGGTATAAACTCAATTTCCCGACTAGGCGGTAATCCAGGTAGGTCATCCGGGAATACCTTAGGAAAATATCTAACCACTACAATCTTTTCTTGGTTCTTAACACCCATCAAAAATCTCACTTTCTCTATTGGTCTCTCTCCTAATACTCTAAGCACGTTGCCATCCGGTAGTGGTATCCTTACTACCTTCTCATGGCAAATTATTTCAGCCTTATGGTTAGACAACCAATCCATACCTATAATCATATCGAAACTCCCATGTCCAAAAGGTATCAAGTCAAAGTCAAAGACATGACCCTCGATTTCGAGTTTACAACCCTTAATGACCTTATCAATCTCTACTAGCTGCCCGCTAGCTATCTCAATCTCATATTTAAAACCTAATTCACTGGGTTCTATGCCTAACAAGGGTATAAAAGTAGTGGAAACAAAACTATAGTCAGCACCAGAGTCAAATAAGGTAGTGGCATAATGATCGTTTAGAGTAAACATACCCGTCACAATGTTCGGATCTTAGCGAGCTTCCTCTACTCCCAGCATGAATGCCCTACCCCTAGCCTGGTTCCATTGGTTTCAATGACCATGACCCTCGTTATTAGCAACAACTTGGTTTGGACGGTTTCCTCTCGGTCCTTATACCCTATTCCATCTAGGACAAGCTTGGCCTTACATGATCGTGTAACTACCACACTCATAATAAGCCCTAACTATGGGCTCCTAAAATAGAGTGACGTTATTCAGACTTCCTTAGACACGCTCCTACAATCCTTTACCATATGACCCAGGGCGATTACAGCTAAAACATGGCGCCACCGTCCTCCAGGTGAGCATGTGAAAGAGTAGCATTGTTGACATGGGCAAGCACCCACATTCTCACAACTTAATAAGGGTTCACAGCAGTAGCAAAAGCATTACCAGTTCTAGTCCTCTTATTATCATCCCTAGCATTCCTATCCTTACTAGGTTCTCCTACATTTCCTCTTTTCTCAACTTTCTTAATTGATCCATTCCTAATAGCCTCATCAGTCAGTGCACCAGAAATTTGCACAGCCTTTTGCATAGTCTTTGGCTCTGTTGCTGCCACCATCCTATGGATTTGTGAAGCAAGGCCATACACATATCTCTCAATCATTCTACTCTAAGGAGTTACCAAATGAGGAACTAACATAGCCAACTCATGAAACCTATCAGTATACGCAACATGGCCAGCCCTGACTATGGCGTGATTTTACAGAACTCCAGATTCTAACTTCTGCATCACATTGACTAGGGACAAAACTCTTCTATCATCATAAACTTAAAGTCATTCCATGACATACTAACAACAACTTCTTGGCTTAGCGTGCGAATCTAAGAGTTCCACCATGTTAAAGCCTTACCCACAAATGAACCAGCAGTGTATTTCACTTTTTGGTCAACACTACAACCACTCATTTCTTGCATATTTTCCATCTTCTCAATCCACCTAGTAAGAACTACAGCACTTCCTTTACCATCATAATCCTTAGGGATACAAGCTAAGAACTCCTTATATGAACAACCTACTCGATTGCCATTCACTAACACATTCCTAACATTCTCCTGAACATTCTCATTAACCACATTACCATTTTGATTTCTAGCATTCCCTTGGTTACTAACTCGAGCCAACATGGTAGGAAAGAGGTTTCGCAATTGCTGGGCAATGATCATTGGGAAGTCAGGTGCACCCCCATTGGCTCCCCCTACATTCCAATTAGTTTTCATACCTTGGTCATTTCCTTGACCATTCAATTCATCAACATGCTCATCATTACCTTCCCTAGGTCTTCTACCCCTTCCATCACCCCTACCAACTCGTCCACCCGTTCCCCCTCCTTGTGATTCGGCAGCAGGCCGGCCAGTACTTCAGGTTCTCATCCTTGGCGGCATTATCTATACGAGGGAGAACATGGATAACGTTAGGTAAGTGGGAAGACTCGCACCTATTCATAGAATATATTACTATACAAAACCAAATATACGCGCAAACACCACCCTTAACAGTGACAAACATCGATTTGTGTGAACAACACTACCAAGTATGATGAGTTTGTGACACACTTATAATTACGTTGGACACCGTACTTATATTCGCATCCTTTCCCATTCTTATTCAATATTGAGCCCACTTATTTCAATAACTGACATAACTAAGGCACCAAACCAAGAACACACAAAGGCACACAAAAGCAGAACACCGCACACATAGATCCTATACTCAACTAATGACAAATCTTAGGCTATAGTCTAGGACAATCTACCTAGTTCTCTATAACCTGGCTCTGTTACCAATCTGTCACATCCCGACAATGGCAAAAACCTCAGGAATGCAACATAATGATCAATCATAACACAAGGTACAAAAATATAGAAAACTACATTGCATAAACTCCAAGTGCTATGAAGACCATCAACCTTGAACAATTCAAGTGATGTCCCAAATCGCAACTAAAATCCACAATCTCTTACATTTATTCATATGCCCTCGCAGGGGACCATAACCAAATATAATCCAAGATCTCTAAATACTAAAATCAAACAACAAGCAAGCAAGACTTCAAACGAAATTCCACACAAGATACTTTTAAGTCTGCTATCAATCACCAAATTACTAATCTTTCACTTCACCTAAAAAGAATGCCGGAAAAATCAACAATATGTTGGTGAGCTCAGTAGGTTAACTTAAACCCAAAAGCGTGCCAATACTTCCAACACAGGGACAATAGTGTATATCGAATGAATATATTAATAACCACTCCAACAGCTATGTAGGCTACCCACCTATCTAAACCACTAAGTTAGGCGAAACCCTCCCGAACCAATCACATAAATATGGAGTCGCAACTCCCCTACCTAAAGGCCTACCAGCTGGAACACTATATTAGGTAGTACCATACAGAACCTCGCAATGCCTAACATAGTACATTGCGAGTACCACACAGAACCTTGCCATGCCAAACACAGTGCAAGCAAGTACGTCAACACATAATATTCACATATTATGTCCATAAACCACACTTGTCCCAAAACAAAACCACATTTCGCACAGTTCATTTCAAAACATTTCAAAACACATTTGAGTATTATTTTCCCCCAACGGAAAAACAGTAAAAAGTAAGTGCTACGAGAACTCACCTTAAGCAAGCCTTTAGCAACCAACTTCTACTACACAAGTAAATGCAACGAGCCACGCACTCAAACTTAATAAAACAAGAAACGACATAGTCCATTTAATGTCCCAATTTAATCATTCTTTCCAAAACCATCTTCACGTTTTGATGCATAGAGTTTTAGACCGTTGTACAATACTCAAAATAGTCCTTAGTGGTATATGGTTGATTACATACTCCATAATTATATCAATCCGATATCTTAACGGTACATACTTATACTATTTAATGTAAATAGATAAGTATTATAATTAAATATTTATAATAAATAATTATAAATATATCTCGACAAGCCCATTCGGTAAACTTAGTTACCTTAAAAAATCATTCCTTGATTGAAAACGACACGTTTAATCATAACAAACGCAACAGGAAAGTTTCAAAAAAATTATATTTTTTCGTCTTTTAGTGAATTTATTAAATAAATAAAATAATAAAATAATATTTAATATTTAAAAATCAAAATCATGTTTTTAAGTAAAATTCTAAGTAGACTTTTAAGGAAATTTCGACATGACCCGTACGTTTATACAACGTTTTCCAAGGTTTCAAACCTTAATTTCCAAACACTTTCACAATTTCGACACTTTCCGAACCAAATTCCAAAAATCACATTTCACGATGTTTTCCCAAAAAACTTTCTCAAAAGACTTTCAATATAACTTCACGAGTATTTTTCAATTCCCAAAAGTTCATCAAAACTCCGAAAATGACTAAATATCACTTATTGGGCTTTAAGGCCCAATAAGAGCCCATTAAGGTATTTATACTTCCAAAATACGATTCAAGCCCAAAACCAAGGCCCAATAACATACATAAGCTCATATTAATACATAGAAAATAAGTCAGACCACAATAAGCCCTTCCATTAAGCCAAGGCTCAAATGGGCTTATTGGGCCACAAGCCCATAAGCTCCAAAATACGTATATTAAGCTTTAAGATAAGCTAATAAGCTACGTATCGCATTTGGTTACTACCAAAAGCCTTAAAAATAGTCCACAAACATACGCCATAACACAAAATAATCAAAAATTACTTCCCTAGTGATTTTCATATATGACGTGGCTAGATAAGCCCAAAATAAGCCATTATATGCTTAAAAATAAGCCCACAATAAGCTATACAAGCTATTATCCAAAATAAGCTATCTAGCAACATATACTATTCAACCATCACGACCACAACATCAAAACTACAAAAAACTCTCTTTTTCTCTCTTTGTTTACACGAACCAAACACAACCCTTTATTTCGTTTTCGCTTGTCCAAAATTCAATTTTCCACAACGATCAACTTGTAAGGGGGGGGGGGGGGTTTGGCAACTAACATCTACGCATCAAAATACAACCCAAAAGGACAAACAAAAATATAAAACTTGAAAACTTACAATGAAATCTTCAAATTTGTATGATTTCCCAACAACATCCCGACAACCAAACGTTGTTTAAATGAATAAGCAAACACTAGAATCAACCATAAATATTTATGTCTTCATGTTTTCTTGATCAAAGTTCAAAATTTATGAGTGTGTGCGGTACTAACTACTTGGAGTTGTTTGGTACTAACTACTTGGAGTTATTCGGTACTAACTAATCTTGAGTTGTTCGGTACTAACTGCAAGGAGTTGTTCGGTACTAACTGCAAGGGTTGTTCGGTAGTAGTTGTTCGATACTAACAAACTGGAGTTGTTTGATAGTAGTTGTTCGATAGTAACTAACTGGAGTTGTTCGATAGTAGTTGTTCGATAGTAACTAACTGAAGTTGTTCGGTACCAACAGTGACGAAACTCAAAATCTTAAAACACAAAAAGACACTTTTTGATTGGTTTTTTGCAAAAAATCTTGTACAACTAGTGTTACTAACCCTATAGGAACAAGAAAAATAAAAACTATAAGGTTTTTAAGCTAAAAAATTTAAAATCAAGATTTTGTTCTTTGTAAAGGTTTTCGAACACAAAAGTAACAAAAATGATGTTTTTCTTGATTCAAAGCATGTACACCTATATCATAAAGATACTAGATCAACTTTACCAAGGTAAATGATCTTTTAGTGTACACAAGTGCTTCAAAAACAAAGAAAAAATAAAAGAAAGGATGATTTTTGCTAGAAAAACACACGAACCAAAGATAAACACAAAAACTAAACACACCAATCCATGGCTCTTGATACCAATTTTAGAATAATAGTAATCTTTGATTTATGCAAGAACTTGAGAGAGAGTGGGTTGGATGAACTTAAAGATAGAAAGTAAATGGAAATGGAATGTATATTATATGTGTGAGAAAATGAACAACCAACCACCTCTCCAAGGCATGGAGAGGTGTATAAATACCATAAAGTGGCCGGCTAGAATGAGCTTACATGGGGTTTCCATGGGCTTTTCCTAACTTAGCCTATTAAGGTTCCAAAAATAGCTAAATGAGCTATCTATCGATATCCATGGAAGTGACCGACACTTTTTGTGTTCCTAACATTGTTGACACACTCATGACTCAACAACACACAACATTCGATTTCATGCTTGAGTTTTGCTTCCAAGAGTTGATCTTTCAAAAGTTCATTTTGTTTCCATGTTTCACAAAGATCATTTTCTGTTGAGTGAAAAACATCTTTCATTTTTTATATCTTTTAAAAATTGTTTTTGAAAGATTTCAAAATTCAAATGCAACTTATGAAGAATTGGTTTCACTTCTTGTTGACAAAATTTGGTTACTCGTATTTCTTTTGGAGAAGTATAGAAAATGCTTTCACGTTTAGAATTTGTTTGTAATAACGCAAACAATGTTTTAAAATCATTTTTCATTTCAATCAAATCCAATTTCATTGGATTTGCATTAGGCATTGGTGCCACAGTTGGTTTTGTCTCAAAAGGTGAAGATGATGAACTTGCATTTAAAGGATTTTCAGAAGATTTAAAAGACGATGAGAAATAATTTTGTTCAGCAGAAAATTCCTTTTGTGGAACAAAATCTTCATAAAGAGCATTTAACTTTTTGTAATCAATTGTACAAACATTTTGTTTTTTCTCAATAGCAATTGGATCTATTAATTTATTTTTTATTTTTATTTGACTCTTGGTTGCATCATCAAGAATGTCATCAGTATCTCTAATATTCTCATGAATTTTCGAATCATCAAAGCAAGAAGCAACATACAATTTGGGATTCTGAGAAATTGCTTTTTTGACAGTATCAGGATTTGCGTACCCCAAACCATGTTTTAAATTTGAATCATAGAATGACATTAGTTTTGGTCCAAGCATAAACATTCCTTGTAAGGAGTTACCAATTTTTAACACTACATCTTCATTCTTTTTAGCTCTTGCTTCAAGATCTAGAACAGTGTCATGATATTTATCTTCATTTTTACTTATTTTGCGTTTCAAAATTGTTTGAGTCTTTTGAAGTTCCATAGTTTGTTTTTTTAACTCAACAACAAACAACTCTAATTTATCACGTTGTTGTTCTAAATCTCGAATAATGTCTCAGTCATGAACAAATTGAGATTGTGACTCCTTCTCAAATCGTCTTGCTTTTCGATATGCCTTAATATATTCGTTAAAATAGGTAGTGTTATTTCCTTTGGTCATTTCAAAGACCCGAACCTTTTCTTTATATGACTCAAGCTGTTTAGTCAACACTGTGTTTTGTTGTGGAACTTTTGTAACAATTATTTGTTGTTTCTCAGCTTCCTTAAACGCATATCTAGCTAATTGCTCTAATTCATATGATTCTTGAACATTGTTATCGTATTCAACACTGCCACTATTAACATCTTTATTTGGTTTCTCAAATATAATATTGCTATCAATTTGATCATCACCAATTGTGTTGTTAATAATTTTAGGTTGCTTCGGATACTTTTGCTCATGTTTATCTTTAGCAAATAATGGATTCACATTACTGGTGGATGGTGATTGTAACTCATTGAGAAATGCAGAATCATAGCTTAGCCCTGCATCAGAATCAAAGTTTGCGGGTTGAAATCTGGCCACTAAGCATATATTCGCACTTAATTCCTCAATTTCTTCCATCTGAGAAGCATCAGCAAAAAGAAAATCATTATGTTCATCGATAAGAATTACTCCTGCTTCATCATGTTTTGATAGCAACATTTGTTCCATGAAGTACTTTAAATCTCAAACTCTTGGCTTTGGATAATTACGAGCATAATAACCTTTCTCACTACAGTTGTAGCATTGAACATTTACAGTAATTCTTGAAGACGTAGTTCGAAGAGTTCTTTGTATGTTTCCAGAATCATTCTGAAGATTGTTACCCTCAATGATTTCCTCTTGAACATATAAACATCTTGTATTCCTGCCATCATTACCAGAATTTCTGCTTTGAATGTTTACTCTGTCACCTTGAACAATTGCTTGATTTTTGGTGTTGAAAGAATTACAAAGACCATTATTTGTTGGATTAGAGAAACGTTAAGTGATGGCACGAGCAAGTAAAATCATTGAAAAAGTAAGTGGGTCTTCAGAAGTGTTTTGTACTGCATCCCCTTGATAATCATCATCATAATCAACCACTGAAGAAGGATGTGTGACATAGTAAGGTGATGTAGTTCTGGAAGAGGAACCCGTATGTGACACCAACACAAGAGGATCATGTGATTTTTCCAACTTCTTTGCTCTAGATGCATTTACCAGTTTCTCAAATTGTTGAAAGTAATCAAACAAATCATCATAAGTATCCTCTATCAATATTTTTGCAAGACGAACTTGAGTGACATACTTTAGCCATTCAGGTTGTAAACAATTTAGGAACTTTGTTGTTGGGATTCTAGATTTGATGAGACAAAATGAATAAAAGAATGAAACAAAATGATCAAAGTCGTCATTATGAAACTCTACAAGCTGGTGGAGAAATATGAAGATTTGGTCAAATATTCTACAGGATAATGATTAGGAAACATATTAATGTGGTTTAATGTAATTTAAATAGTTTCCTTATCTATTGATTTACTTCCTTTGTAAGTCATGATCTCTCCCTATATAAAGAGATCATAGACATAGGTTTTACATATCCATCCATAGAAAACTAGAGCTCTCCCAATGAGAGTCTAGATAGTTAGATAGCATAGTCGACTGATGAGAGTCGAATAGTACACCATAGTTAGTTGGTGTAGCCCCAAGTTATAGTTGGGGTAATAGGGAAATCGTTCAATGAAAAACCTTGTTTGATAATATTGCTTTCTTATTATTCCGCTGCGTGTTCAATATTATCTGTAAAACCTATCCTAGATGGGCTAAACGATTCTCAACATGGATGACCTTGTCAAGTTTCAAGAACTATTATTAGACGCAAAGAAGCCTCTTTATGAAGGATGTCCTGACTTCACAAAGTTGTCCACAATAGTTAAACTACTCAACTTGAAGGGTAAATATGGAGCTTCTAATAAGTTCTTCACTCAATTACTAGGCTTGATAAAAAAGACGCTACCTGCTAGTAACGAAATGGTGCAAAAAACTTATCAAGCCAAAAAGTTATGAGATTGATAGGATCAAGATACAAAAAGATACATGTATGTATCAACAACTGCCTTCTTTACTGGAAGAATGACAAGGATCTGATTGCGTGTCGAACTTGTGGGATATCAAGATGGAAGGTGGATGATGAGACACATAAAGTGTACGAAAACATTTCGGCAAAGGTAATGTGGTACTTTCCAATTATACCAAGACTGCAATGACTATTTAAGATATGAAGTATTTTAGAAGATTTAAGATGGCACGCGACACAGAGGATAATAGATGGTGTGTTACGTCACCCTGTAGATTCACAGGCATGGCGTACCATAGATGAAAAATTCCCCAAAATTCTTGAAGATCTAAGAAATCTATGGCTAGGAATATCAGCTGATGGGGTTGACGTCAACACAGGAAATAGGCATCATAGTGTATGGCCAGTTTTAACTATCATATACAACCTTCCTCTATGGTTGTGTATGAAAAGAAAGTTTATTATGCTTTCGGTTTAATATCGGGATACCTAAGAAATGATATCGATGTTTTTTTAGAACCGTTGGTTGATGATCTACATACCTTATTCGAGATAGGGGTTGATACATATGATGTTTCCATAAAAGATAACTTTAATCTACGTGTCATTGTGTTATAGACAATAAATGATTACCCTGCACTTGGTATATTATGTGGCTGCCCGTACAGTGGATTCAAAGGTTATGTGGAAAACGTAGAGGGGGGTGAATACGTTTTCGTTTAAAAATCAAAAACTTTTCGTATCAAATGCCTGATCAATCGCAACGTAATATGAAAA
>BQNB010104956.1:0-23707 GCA_026074375.1 Tanacetum coccineum
TAACTATGTTCTTACCATCACATAAACCATTTTACAGTTACCTAATAACCTATTTGGGTATTACCATGGAAAGAAGAAAAATAAAAAAATAAAAAATAAAAAATTTACCATCACCTTATAAAACTTTTGCCAACATTTATAAATTATTTCACTTGTGTGTTATAAACAAATTTACCATCACTTGTAAACCACTCAACTAATACTTTATAAACTAAAGACTAGTTCGTCGTTACCTTATAAACAAGGTTACTATCATTATTTTTTTTATTCCCTCACCAATACCTTATAAATTACCTTCTTGACATCTTATATACTATTTTACAATCATCTTAAAAACTACGTTAATATCACTTTATGAAGTATCTTGTTCTTACCTTATGAAACCGTTTCTCATCACATAAATTATTTTATTATCAACTCATAAGTCATTTAGCTATCATCTTGAAAACCATCATACGATTTCTCGCAAACCATTTTATTGTCATCCTATCAACAACCTTGCATCCACCTTGTGAATCATTTTGTCATCTTATAAAACTCTTTGATACTTCTTTATACATAACACAATTTTGACGAAAATGAGCATCGCATCGTTAGCCCTCAAATATACATAGCCTGATCACCTATGTATAATTCAGGAAGGACTATGCCATGCTGAGAGTAGTCACCATGTAACATTTGTCAATAAATCCACTTTTACTTACATCTTTGAAAAAAAAAATTGTGTGCGTATTCGTAAAACGCGTTTACTTTGGGGAAATCGAATTAGTAACCATAGCAACTAAGCAGACCTTTACTCCATCTTACTATAAAGTTGACATCACCTCATACCAAATCCTAAGCCGAAAAGCCGAGACACATCACTAGTCGACCTAGGACAATTCGCTATCAAATTCGCTCGCCATTAGAGAATTTACTAAATCATCCATTCAACATCAACCTAATGCCCATATAACTTGGTAGTATCAACGTCATAATTGGTATGGATTGGTTGTCAAAATATCATGCCATGATAGCTTATGCCGAGAAGATCGTTCGTATTCCATGGGGAAATGAAACATTAATTGTTCGTAGTGACGGAAGCGACAACGGACACGGGTCCCGATTAAACATCATCTCGTGTACCAAAACCCAAAGGTACTTGCTAAAAGGATGCCATGTCTTTTTGGCACATATTACCATAAAGGAGGCCGAAGACAATTCAAAGGAGAAGCGACTTGAAGACGTACCAATCATTCGAGATTTTCTCGAAGTACTTTCCGAGGACTTGCTAAGTATTCCACCAACCCGCCAAGTGGAATTTTAGATTGATTTGATACCTGGTGCTGCGCCAGTGGCACGGGCACCTTATCGACTGGCCCCATCCGAGATGAAGGAGTTGTCGGACCAATTGAAAGAACCTTCCGACAAAGGCTTCATAAGACCCAGTTCCTCACCTTGGGGAGCTCCGGTCTTGTTTGTCAAGGAGAAAGATGGATCATTCCGGATGTGCATAGATTACCGGGAATTGAATAAACTGACGGTAAAGAACCGTTATCCGCTTCCCAGGATTGATGATTTGTTTGATCAACTACAAGGTTCGAGTATCTACTCAAAGATTGACCTGAGGTCGGGATATCATCAACTAAGGGTTCGTGAAGAAGATATTCCGAAGACCGCATTCAGAACTCGATATGGACATTATGAGTTTCAAGTTATGCCGTTTGGTTTGACTAATGCACCTGCTGTATTTATGGATCTCATGAATTCGGCAGTGTGCAAAACCATACCTGGATAAATTTGTAATTGTCTTTATTGACGATATTCTGATATACTCGAAGAACAAGCAAGAGCATGAAGAGCACCTCAAGTTAATCTTTGGGAGCTTTGATGCCCCACACACCCCCCCCACTTCTGCTTAGAAGGAACGATTGTATGCCAAATTCTCTAAATGCGAATTCTGGATCCCTAAAGTACAGTTCCTTGGTCATGTGATCGACAGTCAGGGTATTCGTGTGGACCCTGCCAAAATTGAATTCGTCAAAGATTGGGCATCTCCTAAGTCTGCAACGGAGATTCGTCAATTTTTGGGCCTAGCAGGCTACTACCGAAGATTCATTGAAGGATTCCCAAAGATCGCCAAGCCAATGCCCAAGCTGGACTCAAAGAATGATCAAGTTTGAATGGGTGAACAAGGCAAAGGCAGGAGGATAGCTTTTCAATTGATAAAGCAAAAGTTATGTAGTGCACCAATTCTAGCGTTACCCGAAGGAAATGAAGACTTTATCGCTTACTGTGATGCTTCAATCAAAGGGTTATACTTTATTATTCCCTTTATTTGTTTTTCAATTAGGGCGCCAGTGCTAATGCAAAGGAGAAAGGGTGATTGCTTATGCTCTCCCGACAAATAAATATTATGTGGAAAAATTACACCACTCATGATTTGGAGTTAGGTGCAGTGGTATTCGCTCTAAAGATTTGGAGGCATTATCTGTACGGGACAAAGTGTACAGTGTTCATTGACCATAAAAGTTTACAACACATCCTCGATCAGAAGGAATTAAACATGAGACAGCGCCGTTGGTTGGAATTGCTTAGTGATTATGATTGCGAAATCCGTTATCACCCAGGAAAAGCAAATGTAGTGGCTGACGCATTGAGCAGAAAGGAACGAGTAAAACCATTACGGGTTCGGGCCTTAGTTATGACTATCGGTTTGGACCTCCCCAAGCGGATTTTGGAGGCTCAGATTGAGGCAAGAAAACCAGAAAACCTCAAGTCTGAAGACGTGGGCGGTATGTTGATTGAGAATTCAAAGGACCCAGAAAAGCCCAGGAAGGAGAAGTTGGAACCGCGCGCGGACGGAACCTTGTGTCTAAACAACAGGAGTTGGTTGCCGCGCTATGGTGATCTAAGGACTCTGATTATGCATGAGTCTCACAAGTCGAAGTATTCTGTTCACCCGGGTTCCGATAAAATGTACCAAGACATGAAGCAACTATACTGGTGGCCTAACATGAAAGCTGACATTGCCACCTATGTTAGCAAGTGTTTGACGTGTTTAAGAGTCAAAGCCGAACACCAAAAACCATCTGGCTTACTGGTACAACCAGCGATTCCTCAATGGAAATGGGAAAATATCACTATGGACTTTGTCACTAAACTCCCAAGAACGCAAAGTGGAAACGACACCATATGGGTAATTGTAGACCGACTCACTAAGTCTGCACACTTTCTACCAATGAGGGAAACTGACCCTATGGACAAACTAGCAAGACTGTACTTGAAGGAAGTGGTCACAAGGCATGGGATACCAGTCTCGATCATTTGCGATCGTGACCCCCGGTTTACGTCGAATTTCTGGAGGTCATTTCAGAAAGCTATGGGTACACGGTTAGATATGAGTACGGCATACCATCCGGAGACTGATGGACAAAGTGAAAGAACCATACAAACTCTTGAAGATATGTTACGCGCTTGTGTGATAGACTTTGGGAATGGTTGGGAAGGACACTTACCGCTGATTGAATTCTCGTACAACAATAGCTACCACTCTAGTATTAAAGTTGCCCCATTCGAGGCACTTTATGGCCGAAAGTGTCGGTCACCTGTGTGTTGGGCTGAGGTCGGAGATGCTCGGCTCACCGGTCCAGAACTTGTTCATGAAACAACCGAGAAGTGTCCAAATTAAGCAACGAAATGCATGTTGCTCGTGATCGCCAAATGAGTTACGCCGATGTGAGGCGTAAGCTTAGAGTATCAGGTTGGCTGATCGGTTATGTTAAAGTATCCACCTTGGGAAAGGGGTCGTTACCGTTTTGGAAAACGGGGAAAGTTGAACCCGAGGGTATATTGACCTTTTAAGGTGTTGTTCGCCAAAGGGGAACGTTGCTTATAAGACTCGAACTACCTCATCGTGAAGTAGGGTTCATAGCTCATTTTCATTGTATCCAATCTAAAGAAGTGTTTCTCTGAGACCATTGGCGGTTCCGTTAGATGAAATACACATTTGATGATAAACTCCACCTTTGTTGAAAGAACCAGTGGAAATCTTTGGGAGCGTCAGATCAATGAATTAGTAAAGGCAAGTCGTTTATTCCCATCATAATAGTTCGATGGAACTACACAGAGAAGTTCCTGAGTTCACATGGAACGCGGAAGATAGTTCTGGGAAAAATATCCACACCTCTTACCAAAAACCGCTCCCTCGAAGAAATGTTGCATTTTTGAGCCTTGGGACAAAGGCTCTCCTACGGGTGGAGATGTAACATTTCTCATTTTCAGGTTATTTTCAACTTTAATAAATTCCATTATTTATTTTTAGAGTTTTACGCGTTCGCTTTTAATTATTATCTTATAGTTAAATCGCGTAAACTAAAAATCAACGATCAATGTAAACGGACACCAAACAAATTAAAGTTTACATCAAGCAAGTGTTATATGATTATTAGGAGTATAATTTATAACTTTTCATAATTTATTTTTGTTGGTTACGTAAAACGCTTACGTTTCGCAATAAATTACATTCGGTCGTACCCGGAAGCACCTTTACCTATCTACACTTAAACAAATACCCACATTTATACCCAATACTCAAAATTTAATTATTTTGCTTTCATATATCTCTCTAAAACCGGACTTGAGCTTTTACCCAAGAAATAATACACAACACTTTCATTTAATCCTTTTCCTTTACATGTTAAACCTTACACAAAGTGTACCTTTGACCCATGTTTCTAGTAATTGTCTCATCACTTGTACCCTCCTCCTAGGGAGGAGGAGAGCTCTTACACTATTGTCCTTTAAACCATTTGCTCCCATGGTTTCAAGTTAAGGTTGTTTCATGGTTTCCTAAGCACTATATAAAGAAAGCCCTAGGTTCATATTATACTCTTGCATTCCTACAAGAAAAATCAAAGCAAACTCTCTCCCTATTTCACTCAAAACCCACGGCACCCTTTTTATTTTTAGGGTTTCATTTTAATTTTGCAACCAAGGTATTCCAAGCATTCAAGTGTTCATTCTAAGGTTACCTAAGACTACTCAAGGTGTTGGGAAGCTTGGATTCGGGTTTAACAAGGAATTATCAAGAAAACATATTTAGGGTTTTCTTGATTAGGGTTTTGGTTTTGAAGGCTTGATTGGGGTTTACATCTTGTGTTCATCATCCTATTTGTCTTCTATAAGGTCTATTTAAAGTTTTCATTACTCATTCATTTATTTTCTATTGTATACATACTTGTTGCATTAGTTAATCACCACCTAGGTTTATTTTTAAGTTATTCAAAGTATTTGATGATTTCATATGGACAAAGGACATGGACAATTAGTGGACTAAATACATGTGGAATATACGGTACAACACTTGGTAAAATAATAGTGCAAGGTTCTTAAATAAAATGATTGTAAACTAACTTGTAAATTGAAAACCCTAATTTTATTAATTAGCTACTGTTGGAATTCGAATTATAAACCCTATGTATTATATTTTATAAAAAATGTGCTCTTTACAAGGATCGTGAGCATGTAAGGAACTCGAAAAACGGGATTATAACGAACAAGTTATGGAATTTACAAGTTATATATTATTAACTTTATAAAAATAGTTTTATAAGCTGTGATGAACAGTAAAAGTTACTGTTCATCAGGGGTATAAATTGTATAAATATAATATTTTGATAATTTTCCTTAATACGAACCCACGGACATAAAGAACTCGAAAAACGGAATTATAACGAACTAGTTACGTAGTTTACAAGATATATATAATTAATTTTATAAAAACAATTTTTATAAACTGTTATGAATAGTAAAAGCTACTGTTCATCAGTGGTTTAAAATTTTATAAATATAATATTTTGATAAATTTTCTTAATACTAATCCAAGGACATAAGGATCTCGAGAAACGGAGCTATAACGAACGAATTATGATTTAATCAAGTTACAAATAATTAGTTTTATAAAAATAGTTTATATAAACTGTGATGAACAGTAAAAGTTACTGTTCATCAGTGGGTTAAACTTTATAAATATGATATTTTGATAAATCATTTTAATACGGAGACGTGGACATAAGAAACGTATAAAACGGAGTCGAAACGATAAAGATATGAAGTTTTAAAACTCGCGCGCATTACTTTTATTTTTGTACAATCTTTTATAAAACAATTAATTTAATAATAAAATATCATTATTAAATCATACATTTTTACAAACGATGCATTTGTAAACGAAAATAACATTTTCTTACGGATACAAGTACACACACTTTTATTTAACAAAGTACGAGTTAATTATTGTTTTAACTTTTAAATAATTAATAAAAACTATTAGGTGGTGGTGTAGCTATGCAATATGTGATGTTCTATTTATATGAAATACATTATACTCATTCGGCCTATAATTAATTAGGTTGCATTCAAATTGCCGAGGCGATTCACTTACGGTGAGTTCATAGCCCCGCTTTTATACAACTATATTGTTTTACAACTTTGGGGTGAGAAACATGCATTGTTTTTACATTTGGACGCAAGTACTCTTTTAAACATATTACGAGTTGGCCTAAGTAGCTAAACCCACTATTGCCCACCCTCATGAACTGTCAATTGCTAGTTAGCGAGCGCGAATGTTATGAATAGATCTATTTGGGATTGACATCCCCGTTCGGGTGAGTAGCGCTCATCAGTTTCGGAGGTCTGAAACGACGAATGTATACCATGTCGGAACAATTTGGATGTTGCGGGTTGTTGAACTCTACATAGGGCACATTTAGTGCATTAATTGCATTCATTTATGGCGAGTTCGGTGTCATGAACTTAGTGCACTCGTAATTACTTTTGAGACTTGTATGTGTTACATGTCTTACATTTAGAATCTTGTGGTCCTACTTTATACATTTACTAAACCTGTGAATTCACCAACTTTATGTTGACGTTTTAAAGCATGTTTTTTCTTAGGTTATAAGGTACGAGAAACAATGGTTACATTGGTGGTCTTCATTTTGGGAGTCTATAACTTTTAAAGATTTGGATGCATTACATTTTGGGAATATTTGTTATGTCTTAAAATCTTTACTTTTCATGGATGAACTATTTAAGCTTCGGCTATTGTAACAAACAAGTCTATTTAATCCAATGTATCAATTTTAAACGACTCATATAGAGGTCGTTCTCTTATCTCGTGCTGTTGATCTATGAAGTAACATTCCCCAACCCATATTCCGCTGCGACCCATTTTGGGGGTGTTATAGTTTTCAAACAAGATTTTGAACAATTTGAATTATTAGATACCTTTGAGTCATAACTTGGAGATGAGTAAGCCATGAGTGCATAATTAATTCATTCCTCTGCCTGATTACTCCAGTCATACCCACCAAGACCATCACATGACACCAAAGCTGTGAAAGTGGATGTTTCCACAGGCATAGTCCTTTTTGTGCTTTCCTTGTTCTTGTAGTCTTGATTTTTTGGAGCTCTACATTCTTTAGCAAAATGTCCCTTCTTGTGGCAATTGTATCACTCCATTTTAGATTTATCAAAGCCAACAGATTCATTGCCATTGATAGTAAGCTTCCTACCTGTATTCTTCAAAAACCTTCTAGCCCTCATAGTCAACATAGCTATTTGCCATCTCCATCCATCTCTTCCAATTATCTGGATGGATTTGTTGCAAGTCTCATGTGCAGTTGAGGATTATTGGGTTTTGAATAGCAAGGAATGCAAAAATAACAGCATCACTCAAGTTGTCAATACTGTAGAAAGCATTACTTGAGTATTCGTAATCAGAAACTCCTATTAGCAGTTTATATTGCTTGAGCAGTACTAATGCTCCATTAGTGCGGTATTGTTGTTATTTGAGAGGGACACAAAAGCCTTGGTTTCTGTGTGCTTGAACTTGGAGTAGACAAAAAAAAAAAAAATCCCTTTTGACTTCTGGTTTCATACCACTTTTAAGGTTGTTGTGAGATCATCTTATGCTCATTGTATCCAAATCAGTTTTATTCCTCCACACAACAACATGTGTGTTCCACTCAGGTGACAAACTTCTTAATAGCGTATGGTTCACATCTTAATGTGAAATTGTTTCTCCCAAAAGCTCCAACTGACTCACAAGCTTTTGAAGCCTATTAAAAGTTTGATCAAGCATCTATGAGCTTAGAGTAGTAAAGTTTTCATATTGCTGCTTTAAAAGATTCCTTTGGGTCTTCTTTGTAGCTGCATTCCCACCAAATCTCTTTTCTACAGCTTCCATCAATAGCTTAGCATCCTTAATTGAGTTAAACTTTAAGTAATGTTCATTAGGAATGCCTATCATTAAAGTACTTCTAGCTTTCACCTCTAATCTTTTCTGAGCCTTCTCTTCAGCAGTTGTAGGAGGCATTACTTTCTCAACACCCTTCACAACTGTTGTTTTTGGTGCAGTGTTTCCATTCTCTATGACTTCCCAAAGTGCATAGTCTATCATCTGGATGTATTGTTCAATCCTCATCCTCCATAACTCAAACTCACCCGGTTTGAGCATGGGAACTTTGGATGCAGCCACCATGTGTGCAGAATCTTGATCCATATCTTCTAGCAAAGTTTCTCAAAGCAACAAGCTCTGATACCACTTGTTGTCCCAGTTGTAGGATACCTCTTGTTGGATCCCACTTCAATAGATCGAATTCCTTAAGCTTGTTTAAGGTTTAGTTATATTAGATAAATCTAACACAACTATAGTAGAAACTTTGTTAAGTGTATTAAAGATTATGCGGAATCTAATCTTTAATATTAGAAGAATTCTTAATGAAACAGTAACACAAGATCACAATTCAACAAACAATAAAAGCTTCAATATTATTAAGAATAATACGAATACTCTCCTAGTATTAGGGTTACAAAACCTTGAAGCTATGACAATTCTATGAATGACTCATTTTTGGTGATATTGGTACGTGAGATATATATTAAACTCTATGCCTTAGGACCTCCTTTTATACACCAAGGAGTCCTAGTCGATTTACAATATATTCCTAAGACTTAGAATATTCTCTATGATCTATTCTATAAATAACTAATACTTATCACGTAAGTAATCTTGATCTCCAAACAATCTTTATCTTTTCTTCTGTCTTTATTCTTTCTCTGATAGTAGAAACTCTTTCAGAAGTCTTAATCTTTGAGCAGTAGTAACTTATACACCAGCAGCATTAACTGAGCACAAGTAGTAGTAACTACTTAGAATATTTTTTTCAATCTTCACCAGCAGTACTAACTTTATACTAGCAATACTAACTTTATACTAGCAGTACTAATATATACTAACAGTAGTAACTGTAAACTAGCAGTACTAACTTTATACTAGCAGCACTAACTACTTAGCATATTTTTCATTGAAGTTAATGAACATCACTAACTTTAGCTTAGCAGCAGTAACACAAACCTGAGCAGCAGTAACTCTAAGATCATCAAGAAGTCTTTTAATCCCAACAGATTTTGTGGGTGTCGTATTATTTATTATGTGCGTGTTGAATGATTTTTTTACTTATCAATTCACACCCCTTAGAATTTTTGTAGATTACTTCTTTTTTTTAAATAATTATTTTTTATATTTGTGACACATATATGTTTGAATTGGTTTTTTTCTCAAAATACATACTTGTAAACACTAATGCTAAATGAGGAAGTATTTAAGGTTTTTTTAATTAAGCATATTAAAAAAATTAATTATATTTAATTAAACTATTACCGAATAAGGAAAGAACTGATTTTTTTAAATGCGAAATCCCCACTTAATGTTTTCCTTTACTATATAAAATATTAATAAGCGACTAAAACTAAACGTGACAGAAGGCACTTTCGCCACGTGTGAAGGGGGCGTTTTGACAGTTCGTCGTTCCAAATGTGTACCAAGCTAAGCACGAGTTAAGAGGGAAAAACGGAGGTGGTTCGGTCATTCGAAAGACAAAATAATTTTTATCTCGTGTGTGCGAGTGTATTGTTAAGCATGTTTGTACGTGTTTAATAGAAGTACATCTGTATTGTTGGTTCGGTAGTTATTTCTCCATCCGTCTTAAAATTATTGTCTCTTGTTGACTTTTCAAGTCTTTTTCTTTCAACTTTGATCTTAAATTATTTTGTCTGTGTTATAAAATACTTTTTGCAAAATATATGAATTGATTGGTTTTTAGATGTATTTTCATTGTTATAATTTTCATCAAGTGGACAAGTATTATATAACACAAACAAAAATATTTAAAGTCAAAGTTAAAAGAAAAAGACTTAAAAAATCAATAGGGGACAATAATTTTAGAACGAGCGAGTAGTTAACATAACATAAACTGATTTTGTGAAGAAAAAATGTTTAACTATGTTAAAGTATTCATCATTACAGCCAGACTAAAAGCTTTGGATATAAATTGTTGGTGGAAATATCTTATTCTTCGGTTGCTCCGCGGCCAAGGAGGTGATGAAGTTAATTTGTCGATGGTGGGATTTGGATTATCAGCTTGTTGAGTCGTACGAGGAATGGTTTGCTTGGTTCAAATCTATTCGTCTTGAAGCCAAATCTAAAGATGTGCTTGAAGGTGTGTTTTTCGTTTCCTGGTGGAGTGTTTGGTTTTATAGGAACCAACTCCTTTTCGCGAATGCTAGTCCCCGTAAAAGTTCTATTTTTGATGATATTACTTTACGTTCTTATAATTGGTGTTTAGCTAGAGGTAATAGTACTTTGAGTTGGGTTAGATGGCTTCAACACCCTCATTTGATTCCTTTGTAATTTTCTAGCTCCTTGCTAGTGTTCTAATAAAGTTGACGTTCAAAAAAAAAGTTATCATAACATAAACTGATTTTGTGAAGAAAAAATGTTAACTATGTTAAAGTATTCATCATTACAGCCAGACTAAAAGCTTTGGATATAAATTGTTGGTGGAAATATTTGATTCACTCAAGTCGGACAGATAAACGGATAAATTTCTCCGTATTCATATTATTTAAGGAAGGTGAGTTTTTGACTAAATTGTATATGTGAAGGAGGTATTTTCGTGAACGTTTTCACCCTTTATTCACTCGAATTTGGTGAAAGTTATTCAACAATCTTGAAGTGTTAATTTAGGAAAGTTTTGTGTTCTAAAGACTATAGCTAACAACAGTCGCTACTGTTTTACTTAAAAACAATGTTAATGTTAAAAGATAACTAGCAACGACTTTCACATTTTCCGCTTGTTTAACAAGTGAAAAAAGTGGATCATAAACGTGTTTGAAAGAAAAAGGATACAGTAACCTACCGATAAGGCCACTCACAATAGTTCGGTAGACTCCCATTCTTACTCGGTTGCTTCATTGTGGGTTGATGGTCGTGAGTCGGTCGAGTATGGAGAAAGGAGGATGTTGGTTGTAGGCTCGATCGATTCATTTGCAAAGTAAAAATAGCCGTTTGGCTATTTAAATAAAAAAAACTTTTCCCTTACCGGGGCTAAAAGGTCGCATGTAGGTCGCCGGAGAAAGAAAACTGATGTGACATGAAAAATGTAAGTCGCCTGATGTCCTAACTGACGGTAGCCTAATATATCATGTTGGGCTAGTATATTACTACCTCCGTCCCAATATTATAGTCTATCTTTCCTTTTTAGCACGTCCCAAAATAATTGTTCATTCCTAAAAATAAAAATTGGATTTGTTTAAGTTTATCATATTACTCTTAGTCTAAATTGATATTTACAAAAATAAAAGATAATAGTAATTAATTATCAAAGGGTAAAACTGTTTTTTTTGCTTTCGTAGAAACCAAAACAGTAATTAATGCATTTTTCTTAAACTGTGTATTTCTTATCTGTGAACAATAATTTCGAGACGGGGTAGTATTTTCTAAACAAAAAGATGTAAATTAATTGTTAACAATGTTGTTAGCAAAACTTTAGTTTATGATATATGGATTTTCAATGAAGTACTTTTACAATGTTAGATGTTTATGTAAGTTTAAGCTTATTTTTCTTTAAAGAAAAGCCTCAAGAGAATATATATATAGCTAAATTTATATGCTTTTACTCTTAAAAAAAATCGTAAACCTTTTATACTCCGTATATGCTTACCAACCCATATACTTTATAGGGTTTATTACTCGGCAGATCTCTGAGTTTAAAGGAATTGATTTACACATTTTTTTACACACATCATTTTATGCATAAAATTATTGTACATTATTTATAACATAATATAACGGTTTGTATATTAGCGTGTGCAAACTCGTGTTTTAAAACCCGAATTCTCTCTGGAGGTCATTTCAGAAAGCTATGGGTACTCGGCTGGATATGAGTACGGCATACCATCCAGAGACTGATGGACAAAGCATAAGAACCATCATCAAATCTGAAGATATCGTTTACGCGCTTCTGTGATAGACTTTGGGAATGGTTGGGAAGGACTCTTACCGCTGATTGAATTCTCGTACAAAAATAGTTATCATGCTAGTATTAAAGTTGCCCCATTCGAGGCACTTTATGGCCGAAAGTGTCGATCGCCTGTGTGTTGGGCGACACACTACAAACCCACCTAAATAATATATTGGAAAAAAAATAAAATAAATTGGAGATGCTCGGCTCACCGGTCCAGAACTTGTGCATGAAACAACCGAGAAGATTGTTCAGATTAAGCAGAGAATGCAAGCTGCTCGTGATCACCAAAAGAGCTACGCCGATGTGAGGCGTAAGCCTCTAGAGTTTCAAGTTGGTGATCTAGTTATGTTAAAGGTATCACCTTGGAAAGGGGTCGTACGTTTTGGAAAACAGGGAAAGTTGAACCCGAGGTATATTGGACCTTTCAAGGTGTTAGCCAAAGTGGGAACCGTTGCCTATATTAAGAATCGACTTACATCAACAGTTAAGAGCAGGCGTTCATAGCACATTTCATGTATCAATCTAAAGAAGAGTTATCTGACGAGCCGTTGGCAGTTTCCGTTCAGACGATGATACAATTGAGATAAACATCCACTTTGTTGAAGAACAGTGGAAATCTTGGAGCGTGAGCTTAAGAAGCTAAGTGAAGTCGTATCCACCATCATCAAAGTTCGATGGTACTCCAAGAGAGGTCCTGAGGTTCCGTCCGGGAACGCGAAGATCAGTTCCGAGAAAAGTATCCGCACCTCTTCATAAAAACCACACCCTCGAAGAATGTTGCATCTTGAGCCTTGGGACAAGGCTCTCCTAACGGGTGGAGACTGTAACATTTCTCATTTTTAGGTTGTTTACAACTTTAATAAATTCCATTATTCATTTTTAGAGTTTTACGCGTTCGCTTTTAATTATTAACTTATAGTTAAATCGCGTAAACTAAAAATCAACGTTCAATGTAAACGGACACCAAACAAATTAAAGTTGACATCAAGCAAGTGTTATATGATTATTAGGGGTATAATTTATAACTTTTCATAATTTATTTTTGTTGGTTACGTAAAACGCTTACGTTTCGCAATAAATTACATTCGGTCGTACCCGGAAGCACATTTACCTATCTACACTTAAACAAATACCCACATTTATACCCAATACTCAAAATTTAATTATTTTGCTCCCTTATATCAACTCAAAACCGGATATGGACTTTTACACATGAAATAAATGATTTAATTCCTATTAAGTCTTTCTTTACAACTTGTAAATCCTTACACTTTGTACCTTGGACCCAAGATACTAGAAATTGTCTAATCTTGGTGTCCTTGGTGTCCTTGAGCTCTTACACTCTTGTACCTTTACCATTTGCTCCCATGGTTTCCATTTGAAGTAGTTTAAGGTTTTCTAGATACTATATAAAGCAAGTAACTAGTGCATTATCATACTCTTGCATTCATACAAGAAAAATCAAAGCAAACTCTCTCTATATTTCACTCTAAACTCACGGCACACAATTGTAAACTAGGGTTTCATTTTAATTTTCCATTCAAAGCAATCCAAGCATTCAAGTGTTCATTCTAAGGCTACCTAAGACTACTCAAGGTGTTGGGAAGCTTGGATTCGGGTTTAACAAGGATTTATCAAGAAAACATATTTAGGGTTTTCTTGATTAGGGTTTTGATTTTGAGGACTTGATTGGGGTTTACATCTTGTGTTCATCATCCTACTTGACTCCTATAAGGTCTATTTAAAGTTTTCAATACTCATTCATTTATTTTCTATTGTATACATACTTGTTGCTTTAGTTAATCACCACCTAGTTTTATTTTTAAGTTATTTAAAGTATTTGATGATTTCATATGGACAAAGGACATGGACATTTAGAGGACTAAATACATGTGGAATATATGGTACAACACTTGGTGAAAATAATGGTGCAAGGTTCTTAAATAAAATGATTGTAAACTAACTTGTAAATTGAAAACCCTAATTTTATTAAATAGCTACTGTTGGAATTCGAATTATAAACCCTATGTTTTATATTTTATAAAAATAGTGCTCTTTATAAGGATCGTGAGCATGTAAGGAACTCGAAAAACGGAATTATAACGAACAAGTTATATATTATTAACTTTATAAAAATAGTTTTATAAGCTGTGATGAACAGCAAAAGTTACTGTTCATCAGGGGTATAAATTGTATAAATATAATATTTTGATAAAATTCCTTAATACGAACCCACGGACATAAAGAACTCGAAAAACGGAATTATAACGAACAAGTTACGTAGTTTACAAGATATCTATAATTAATTTTATAAAAACAATTTTTATAAACTGCTGTGAATAGTAAATACTACTGTTCATCAGGGATTTAAATTTTATAAATTTAATATTTTGATAAATTTTCTTAATACTAATCCAAGGACATAAGGATCTCGAGAAACGGAACTATAACGAACAAATTATGATTTAAACAAGTTATATATAATTAGTTTTATAAAAATAGTTTATATAAACTGTGATGAACAGTAAAAGTTACTGTTCATCAGTGGGTTAAATCTTATAAAAATGATATTGTTATTATTTTAATACGGGAGACTGTGGATACAATGAAAAAGTATAAGAAAACGGGATAGTCGAAACGTTAAAGTATGTGAGTTTTAAAACCCGCGCGCATTACTTTTATTTTTTATACAATCTTTATGAAACAATTAAATTATATGAAATAATCATTCATTATATCATACATTGTACAATGATTACCTTAGTAAATTAAAAATAATATTTTCATTTCGAGTACAAGTATATATACTTTAATTTAATAAAGTACGAGTTAATTATTGTTTTAACTTTTAAAGAATTAATAAAACTATTAGGTGGTGGTGTAACTATACAACATGTGATATTTTATTTATATGAAATACATTATACTCATTACGATCTATATTAATTAGGTTTCATTCAAATTGACGAGGCGATTCACTCATTTTGATTTAGATAATCTATCTCTTCACCTAGGTGAGTTCCTAGCCCGCTTTTATTCAATTAAATTGTTTTGCAATTTTGGGGTGAGAACATGCATCATTTTACATCTTGGACACAAGTACTTCTTTTAAAACATATTCGAGTTGGCTTAAGTAGCGAAACCCATATTGCCCACCTATCTATGAACTGTCAATTGCTGTTAGCGAGCACTGAGAATTTTATGAATTAGATCTGTTGGGATTGAAATCCCCGTTCGGGTGAGTATGAGTCATCAAGTTTCGAAGGTACCCCGAAAACAACGAAAACGTATACATGTTCAGAACAATTTGATTGTTGCGGGTTGAACACTCATTTTACCATGGGCACATTAGTGCATTAAATTGATACATATATTGTCGAGCTTCGGTGTCTAGAACTTAGTGCACTCGTAATTATGTTAATGATATTGTATGTGTTACATGTGCTTACATTGGAAATTTGTGGTCCTATTTTTTATACATTTACTACTAAACCTGTGAATTCACCAACTTTATGTTGACGTTTTAAAGCATGTTTTTCTCAGGTCAATAAGGTACGAGAAACAAGGATACACTTGAGTGGTCATCATTTTGGAGTTAGTCATTTACATATAAAGTATTTGGATGCATTACAATTTTGGGAATATTTGTATGTCTTAAATCTTTACTTTTCATGGTGAACTATTTAAGCTTCGGCATATTGTAACAACAAGTCTATTTAAGCCAATGTATCAATTTTAACGACTCATATAGAGGTCGTTCTCATATCTTGTGCTATTGATCTATGAAGTAACACTCGCCAACCCATATTTCCGCTGCGACCCATTTTGGGGGTGTTACATTAATCCTAAGCCATAATCTCATTTCTAACACTAATCCTAAACCTTAATCTACCCTTAATCCTAACCCTAATCTTCATTTTAAAACCCTAAATCCTAACCTGAAATGAACCAAACCCGACACCCCTTTTTATGTCATTTTTACCCATTTTAAACCCAAGCACCCATCCTAGCACCTCCATGACCTCACCATGACATCACGAAGCAACCTAGCAACCACCTCCATCACGTCCTTGCTAAAATACTTGGCCTCTAAGTTGCTACATCACCACCTTGTCACCCTTAACCTCTCCACCTTGCAAAGCTACACTCCCTAGCCCTCAATACTTATCTCTAGGCCTCATTAGTCATCATACTACAGATCCTAACCCTTAATCCCCAAGAAAACTTGGGCACCAAGGGTGTTTTTACCCTATAAATAGAAGAAACATACAAAAAAAAAAAAAAAAAAAAAAAACACTTTCAATTCATCCCTCAACACTCTTTCACACACTCTAATGAGTTCTAGACTTTCATAGCAACAATAGAAGATCAAGAGAAGTCCCTAAGCTCAAAATAGAAGCCAAGAACAAGAAAAACGAAGCCTTGAAGTCGTTACTAGGTGTACGAACCCGAACATTTTGACCTATTTTAGCTCAAGTAAAACTAAGATCTTGTTCCATATGCTTATATTATGTATTATAAAGTTCATAATACTCTTAATATCATATATGAACTCTTGTTTGAAGCTTTGAATCCTCAAACCCATGTGTTTTTTATTAAAACCCTAAAAACGACCTGTTTTGATTTTTTAGCTAACGAATTATTTTTCTAAACTTTTGTTATGTTAGAACATCTTATTTTAGCTTATTCTAATAAAGCTATAACCTGAAAATATCATTTGGAATCTTAAAATAAGCTTGCATTGCTTTTTGGACTTGTTTTGCAAATATTTCCATGCATAGGGGTATATATCGTAACTTTTTAAAAATTATAACTAAAGGGGCTGAAAATGTCATTATTCTAAAGTTATAACTATAAGGACCTATTTTGCCAAGTTTAAAGTTAAAGGTTTAAATTATATATACTTTATATATAAAGGACTAAAGTTGTAAAAGTTTATAAACCAAGGGTATATATTGCCAATTTTACAAACTTAAAAATATAAAATATAATATTTTTATATAAATTATAAAAATATATATTAATATTACAAAACTCGAATTTATTAAACCCGACACATTTATCGTTATTAATCATAAATCGACGCATTATTTCGTTATATATTTAACATAATTTTTCACACACTCAACTTTTGAAATCTTATAATCTTATCGTATCACATTATTAGGGAATTTCATTTGAAGGGTTTCATTTGAGTTTTCGTTTTGACGAGTTTTCTGGGTTTACGATTTAAAGTGCTCTGGCTCCTCAAACGATACTACATGGCCTCTGGATTATGATAGCCCGAACAACGATACAATATTTTCATAATTTAATAAATCAAAGATATACGTTAAACTTTATAAAGTTTTGAAACATAAACCATCACACTAAGATTTGACATATCACCCCAGGTTGCGTGACGAAGCCGTTACTTTCACTTGGTATACTTTTGCCATCAATCAGATTTCCCTATACTGTTAAGGTGAGTTCATAGCCTCACTTTTAAATCTTCTATTTCATAAACCCGTGTGGGGGATACATACTATAAACTATGAATACAAGTGTTTTCTAAATGTATGCTATCTTGATATATTATTGCATCTGTTGTCTAAGTTCCTTTATACCAAAAGACCCCCACCATCATGAACCATTAATCACTTACGAGTGAACGCGAATATTGTGGATAGATCTATTGGGATTGACGAATCCTGTTTGTGTTAGCCGGATAGGTAACCAAACGCACTATATTTGAAACTCATAGGTATATGGCAATTACCTACACGGGGGCCATTATCTTTATATATATCATTATTGATATATACACTAGTCAGTTTGAGTGCCATGAGCTTAGGACGCAATTAATATGTTTTTATAATAATTGTACTCATGAAATTTTACATTATGGGTGTATATCAACGTATACCACTCTTATGATGGGACTTGTTTCCACTATTTCATTATAAACCTGCATTGAATTTCACTCAAACCATTGCTGTTGCCTTTTTTTAAGGGCATGTTTAGCATCAGGTAACTGAACATCTTATGGCACGGAGTGGCACGAACTTGAAGATGGCTAAACTGTTATCATTCAAACTTTATGTTTTCATGTAGATTTTGGGACCTCTGTTTGTAAAAAATCTGATAAAATAATGAATGATAATTTATCTTTTAAAAACGTCTCTTTCGAGTTGTTTTCTATGATTAAGACTGTTGTACTATGAAATAATACCCCAGATTAGCTTTCGCTGCTATATGTCAAAAATGGGGGTGTTATAGATTGGTGTCAAGAACCAAGGTTATAGAGAACAAGATTGAAACCTTAACTATAACTACTTTTCTCATCAAAGTCCTCCGTGCCACTGCATCTCCTGAATAGTATGTAAAGATACATAACTATTATACTATTATATAAATAACTTATGTTATTTACTACTGGGTTGTTAACAGAGTGATGTCTTCTCCCAACCATCCTACTTCCGATATTGAGGATGCTTTTTCCTCTAACTTTCTGGACTATATCCCGGCTTCCCCGGACTATGTCCCAGCTTCACTAGGAAAAACTTATTCTAGCTCTTCAAATAAGACTTCATTTGGGTAGTTCCATAGTTTCACAACTCTTCACTTTTTAATGGATGACTCCTTTATGAAGGTAGCATGCATACTTCGTTACTTGCTAAAGAATCACCTATTCCACCACCAAATATTGTGCCTCCATCTTCAATGTTTAATTGCAAGTAATTCTTTCTTTGGAGGTTAGGAAGGAATTATTGTCACCTAAGAAACAAGGCCATAACCAATCATTCTCCTCTACTTCTGCCCTACCTCAAGAATTTAAGATGGGAGAAAGCTCTCGTAAGACAAGTCTGGAACGTCACGAGGAGCAAATTGAGGAAATTTTGAATCACCTGGATGAACTCTCTCTTGACCGCATTGAACACATAGAAGACAAAGTAGAAGGTCTTGGAAAAGGTCGGGTGATTATACAACAAGATTTCGACAATCTAGAAGCTGAACTCCAAAAGGCTCCTGCTCGAATTACTAAACTTCAAAAGAAGCAAATGGGAATTAATCACAAGATTTCTCTAGCCCGCTTCAGGATTACTGATCTAGAACAAATCATCAAAGAAATCCAAGTCCGTCACCAAGCAGACAAGGAGAGTCTTCTGAATGCAATCTATGAACTCAGGAACAATCAGGAAGGACCATCGGACTATTAGATTAGATCCTAGTTATAGCTTATGTTAGAACCTAGCCACGGGATGTGTGGTATAAATAAAAACACTTGTCAAATCTTGACTATGTACAGTACAAAGGCAAGTTGTTCATGATATAATACAATGGCAATCCCGTTATACCTTGTTGTTTCATAATACCGATATATCCATCCTAAAACAACTTCTCTTATATCATCATCTCCGTCTCCATCGTTATACCATGATTTCTAAATAAATCATAGATACTTATTTGATATGAATTATCTATGATTTCGATATCACTATTGTGACAATGTTTATTTTTGAACTTTAATCATTTTAAGACTTGTGATATCATTCTTATTACGTGTTATCTTGTGTTGATAGAATGCCTCCCAAAAGGATGTCAACATCTGAAGCACCAGCCATGACTCAGGCTGCCATCAAGAAACTAGTTGCTGACAGTGTTTCCGCAGCTCTGGAAGCACAAGCCGCTAACATGGCAAATACTGATAATACCACCAGACCAAGAGAAGCTCCTGTGGCAAGACAATGTAGCTACAAAGAGTTCATGAGCTGCCAACCTATCAACTTCAAAGGTACGGAAGGCGCTATTGGTCTCATCCGCTGGTTTGAAAGAACTGAATCAGTGTTTTCCCGTAGCAACTGTACCGAAGACTGCAAGGTGAAGTTTGCTACTGGTACTTTAACTGAAGAAGCTCTATCTTGGTGGAATTCTTTTGCCCAACCTATTGGGATAGAAGAAGCTTACAAGATTACCTGGGTTGAATTCAAGAAGCTTTTGATAAAGAAGCATTGTCCCCAAACTGAAGCCCAGAAGATGGAAGACGAATTTTACCATCTGACTGTGAAGGGGAATGATCTCAAGACATATGTTAGAAGATTCCAAGAATTGGCAACCTTGTGTCCCACTATGGTGCCAGATTCTGAGAAAATGATGGAAGTTTTCATCGGGGATTGCCTCGAAGTATTAAAGGGTTTGCTACCGCCTTAAACTCAAAACTTAGTGGAGCCATTAACATAGCCCAGAGGCTAATGGATCAGGTAACAAAGCACACTCCGGTGCAAGTATCAAGTGATCACAAACGAAAGTTTGACGACAGAAGAACTTTCAACAACAACAACTACCACAACGATAATAACAACAACTACCGTAACACCAACACCAACAACCGCTACAATAATCACCAACCATAACAGAACAGAAGACAGGAAACCTTTAGGTCTTATGCTGTCACTCTAACTGAAAACAATGGGTATATTGGAAACCGTCCCTTGTGTAAGAAATACACTTTGCATCACACAGGACCTTGCACTGTTAAGTGTAATACTTGTAACAAGGTGGTCTATCTGACCAAGAACTGCAGAAAACAAAGGTCAGCCACTAGAAGTAAGCTGCTACCAGTGACAGTTACTTGTCATGCCTGTGGAGAGAAAGGGCATTATGCAAATCAATGACGAAAAGATTCCACCAACAACAATGCCAGCGGAAGAGACCTACATGTTAAGGGATAAGAATGCTCACCAAGACCCGTTCGTAGTCACGGTATGTTCATTCTAAATAACATCTTGCTAGGCAGTATTATTTATTTGGAGCCAGATAAATGCTTTTGTATGACATATCTCTTGCCTCTATGCTAAATATTCCACACATTACAATAGATACCTTTTACAATATCGAAATGGCTGACGGAAACCTAGTAAGCACAAATACCGTTATTCAGGGTGCAACTCTGATTTGTTTAAACCCAACCTTTCGAAAATTTCGATCTTAGCCGATTCAAACTCGATAGTTTCGACATCGTCATTGGTATGGATTGGTTATCCAAGTATCATGCTAGAATTATTTGTGACGAGAAAGTCATCCACATCCTAATCAACGCTGAAACTTTGATCATTCGAGGTGACCAAAGTAAAACCCGACTAAATCTCATATCCTGTATAAAAACCAAAAGATATATATCCTGAGGTTGTCAAGTTTTCGTAATCCAAGTAATGGAAAAGAAGTCAAACGAGAAAAGTCTAGAAGATATCCTAGTAGTCAGGGATTCCGGAAGTTTTTCCTTTCCCACCCCATGGAAGATTTTACATGCCTCCTCCCGTTGCCAAGTAGAATTCAATCGATCTAATTCAGGGAGGCGGCACCTCCCCCATTTACCTCCCTCATGTCAACTTATCAACGAGGAATCCCCCCCTTTATATATAAACCCCCCTTAGCACGAGCACTTATAGATTAGTCCTTTAGAATGAAGGAACTATCTAACCAACTTTAAAGTGTTAGCCGACTGAGGTTTTTATTCGACCATGTACTTCGCCTTGGGGAGCTGCTGTCTTATTTGTCAAAAAGAAAAGCTGGTATCTTTCTGATGTGTATCGATTACCGTAAGTTGATATAAAGCTTTACATAAAGAATAGTTACCCTATTATACCAAAGATTGATGACTTATTCTGACCAACTTTAATGTTCGAGTGTCTACTCGGAAGATTGACTTAAGATCAGGCATATCATCAACCCTGAGAGTCAGGGAGAAGATATCCCCATGATTGCTTTTTAGAACAAGATACGGACACTATGAATTTCAAGTGATGCCATTTGGTTTAACTAACGCGCCTGCTGTATTCATGGATCTCATGAACCGTGTGTGTAAACCATAATTGGATAAATTTGTGATAGGTTCATCGATGATAATCTCATAACAAAAAGAGCACGCAAATCATCTAAGAATAATCTTAGAATTACTCAAAAAGGAGAAATTATATGCCAAGTTCTCCAAGTGTGATTTCTAGATTCATATCGTGTAATTTCTTGGACACTTAATTGATAATCAAGGACATTATGTTGACCCCACCAAGATTGAAGCAGTTAAGAATTGGATATATCCTACTACACCCACAGAAATACGTCACCGTTGGAATTTGAGGTTGGAGATCGTGTGATGCTAAAAGTGTCGCCTTGGAAGGGCGTGGTTCGTTTTGGGAAGAAGGGTAAGTTAGCTCCGAGGTATGTAGGGCCATTTGAGATTCTTGAGAGGATCGGTCCTGTAGCTTATCGGTTAAGGTTGCCCGAGGAGTTGAGTGGTGTACATGACACGTTCCACGTGTCAACTCTAAAGAAGTGTTTGGCAGATGCTAGCCTGCATGTGCCATTGAATGAAATTAAGGTTGACAAGACTCTTCGTTTTATCGAGGAACCTGTAGAAATTTTGGACCGTGAAGTTAAGAGTTTAAAGCGTAGCAAAATATCACTTGTGAAAGTTCGTTGGGATTCAAAGCGTGGTCCTGAGTTTACTTGGGAGCGCGAAGATTTTATGAAGTCTAAGTATCCTCAGTTGTTTGTTGATCGTGCTGATGAGTCGGCTAATTAAATCTCGGGACGAGATTTCCTAAAGGAGGGGATACTGTGACAACCGAGATTGAGCAGGTTAGTTTATACCATTAGTTATGGCTAAGAGTTCATTATATGTGTCTAAGTGTGTGCTATGTGATTTTATGTTTGCTAAGTGAGTTAAGTATGTGCATGATATCATTTTGAGGTGTATGGGCATCTCATTTTGAGTATGTTTGTGTTAGATTGTGAGTATTCCTTTTGTTCACGTCTAGTGATAAAGGAAGGGATTGGCGTATTGCATGTAATGCTACGTCAAAAGTTGGATGATAAAGTGATAAGCGTTTATGATGATTGTGACATAGTAGAAATGAAATAAGTGGGTGAAATTAGGAAGTTTGTGGCAAACTTTCTAAAAATAGAAAGTGTTTTGGTGAAACGAAAGTTATTTTTAGAAAGGTTAGTTAGTGGCGTTTAAGTAAAAAGGTTTAATCAAATTAGCTTAGACTTTTGTAAAAACTTAAGGTAATATAGTAAATTAGCTAATTAAAAATATATATATATATAAAATTAAGGGGGGGTCGGTTTGTTAGACGACACAAAGAAAAAGAAAAAAAAGGAAGTTTACTAGTTAACAAACTCTAGTTGAATTAGGATTAAGCTAGTGTATATAAAACCTAGACATCATTTTTTTCTCCCTTTGTTGTTGTGTGCTGTGAGATCCATCTCCCCAAAAACCCTAGGAAGATCAATTTCAAGAGTCAGGTCCAAGATCAATCAAGAGTGTTGTTTAGGTGCTTGTAATCAAAGGTAAATACATTAAACCTATTTAAATC
>BQNB010104957.1:0-23706 GCA_026074375.1 Tanacetum coccineum
GGATTGAATGAAGATCTAAAGAAAAGATGAATCCCTAATAAATCAATTAACTAAACAACCAATTGAAAATCGTCGAATCAAATAATCCAACAAATTCCGGAAAAATCGAGATGGATCGATAAGAAAGGAGATCTGATTGGGATTCAAACACAATCGATGTTTCTTGATTGGAGTCTTTTGATTAATTAATTAAAACGAAACAAGTCAAACGATAAGAAAAAAAAAGATTGAATATACCCATCTGATAGATTATTGATGTTCTTCATTTACATCAATTCAGAGATTAGACGAAGAGATGGATCACTCATCTTTAGTGACACTTTTCATATTTGTATCTTTGATGTGACAAAGACCACAAAGTGACCTTGATATTTTATGTATCTTTGTTTTACATGATGATCCCACCGTGGCTTACAATTAAATTCTCAATTTGCACTACAAGTGTTATTTTGTCTAATATAAAAGCTAGGGGTGGCAATTTCTGACCCGACCTGAAACCGACACGAAAATTAACAGGTTCGGGTTGAGTCTAATAGATTTCGGGTCAGGTTTGGGTCGACCCATCTGACCCATTTATTAAACAGGTTAGGTTCGGGTTGAGAATAAATTAAGCGGGTCGACCCGCCAACCCGTTTAAGATTTTTTCTAAAATTAAAAATTATTTATATTTTATTATATGTGTTAAATGGGTTAAACGGGTAAACCAGCGAACCCGTTTAACCCGTGTATTATGCCAACTTTTGTATATAAGACGGGTTAAATAGGTCAACCCGAAACTCGTTTAACATATTCAACCTGTGTAACCTATTTAACCCGCCAACCCAAGTATACGTATGAGTCAAATGGGTCTAGTTCGGGTTATGTGTAAACAGGTTAGGGTTAACATAGCTGACCCGATTATTTAAATGGGTCAGGTTCGGGTTAGGATTTTCTGACCCGCCAACCTGCTAACCCGAACTCGCCAACCCGAACTCGACCTAAATTGCCACCCCTAATATTTGATGACATCAAATAACGTTACTTTTATAGCATCATTTATCCCATGTAAATAACCCATTTAGTTTAATTATTGCAAAGAATTGTTACTTAATCGTTTGTATTTGAGAATTGCAGTAATTATGGAGTACTTGGTGAAGATTAGCAAAAAGGCACGCATTCTGGAGCTTAAACGAAGAAATATGAAGAAACTGATTCTGACATCCTATACGCCGTATCCATCAAGGAAGATATGGCGTATCTGTGCCTGCACTTCACTAAAGACTACAAAAGAAACAGCATCAATACGCCATATCTAGAGAAGACCAATACGCCGTATTCAAGCTATAGAAATCAAATATTCTGGAAGATATCGAACGTGGTCCCTACTCCATGAAACCCCCTATACGCCGTATTGAGCTTAGTCAATACGCCGTATCGACCTTTTTCCAGACCTTATAAATAGAGAACCTAAAAACAGGTTTTTAGTGTGCTAAATCATATTTTTGATACCTAAGCCATAAAAGTCGATTTTCAGAGGAGAAGAAGAGTAGAATAGGTCTTGCAACGAAAGTAATTCCATAGGAAACAACTTGTAATCTCCTATACGCTTGTAATCGTTCAATTTTTAGTATCATTCGTTAACTCAGTTAGTTTACCTTGGCTAAATTATTATTTTTGTATTGATTATGACGTTTGAAGGCTAATACCTTTGGGTATTAGCCATTATTATGAAGATTTAAATGTTTGGTTTGTTTATCTCGATTGCTTAATTTATCGTTGACTGCTTGTTTATGTTTATCAGTTTATACTTGTTTACGTGATTTTTTATGCAACCTATCATTCAACTGGATCTAGTGATACAGACCAAGTATTCTAGATGTCGGGATGGCTCTCCATATAGTGATTTATACATCTTAGTTGGACCGGCTCTCCATATAATGATTTATAGAGTCATTTATAAATCTTAGATGCCGAGATGGCTCTCCATATACATCTTAGATGCCAAGATGGCTCTCCATATAGTGATTTATACATCTTAGTTAGACCGGCAGGTGACCCTTAGGATCAACGAGTACGTTCTCAATTAAATTGTAAAGACTTGGTTAGTGGATTACTAGTGTATGAATTGCCTTTAAGCAGTAAGTGGGTAAAGTCTCTATGAGCTAGGGTTTAACAAGATCATTATTGCTTTAATCCTTAAGATAGATTATAATCTGCAAATAAGGATGCTTTATGCTGATACGTTTAATTGTGACAAAATTCTTCGTATCTGGGTCTTAGGAAGAAGTACCGCCTAAGTTTTAAGAATGATATGCCGCCTCGAGATAAGTAATCATTGCACTAAATAAACAAACCAATGTTCTAATTGGATTAATAATGGTTAATACAGTTTTCTTATATTTGGCTAGACCGCTCTTTTATCTTCTGTTAATTTGCTTGGGTGTGTTTTAGTGTTTTAAGTTGATTTTAGTCACCACAAAACCCGTGCCAGTCTCTTAGGCTGAAACCTCCCCCTCCCCTTTATCTGTTAGATTTATAATTAACATAGATTTAGGATAGGTTTAACATATAATAGAATTAACTTAGTTTAGATAACCAAAATATTAATAAATTAAAAGATTGTTTCTCTCTTAGTGATCAACACCTTACTTACCACGAAACTCCTATCTGACCGGGTACACTGCCCGTTAAAGTGTTGTTTTTGGTAAAGTCGGCAAAATATAAATTGAAAACTTGAAACATAAATTACAACCGCATAACGACACATCATTGCACCTGCGAAATCCCTTATTTGTTTCCTAGCCTTTGATTCGATAATCGTCTGCTACCCTATTTGATAACTCGTAACCCTTTAAATTCGTTCGATATACGTTTTATTCGATCAGGTCACTCTTCATAGGGAGCATCCGTGTTGTTCGCTAAGAAGAAGGACGGTCCATTTTGTATGTGCATAGAATACCAAGAGTTGAACAAGTTAACCATAAAGAACCGTTATCCTCCCCCCAGGATCGACGACTTGTTTAATCAATTGCAAGGTTTGTATTACTTATCTAAGATAGATCTTTGATCTGGTTATCATCAGCTGAGAGTGAATGAAGAAGACATTCAAAAAAACTGCATTTAAAACGCGTTATGGACACTTCGAGTTTACAGTTATCCCATTCGTGTTGACAAATACACCAGCGGTTTTCATGGACGTAATGAACCGGGTGTGCAAGTCGTATTTAGATAAGTTTGTCATTGTGCTCATTGATGACATCTTGATATATTCGAAATCCAAGGAGGATCACGAGGTTCATTTGAGATTAGTTTTAGAGCTGCTAAAGAAGGAGAGTTTGTTTGCCAAGTTTTCTAACTGTGATTTTTTGTTACAAGAAGTACATTTCCTCGGGCATGTGGTTAATAGCAATGGTATTCAGGTGGACCCAAGCAAGATAGAAGCAGTGAAGAACTAGAAAGCCCCTAAGACGTCGTCGAAAATACGGTCTTTTCTAGGATTGGCTGGTTACTATCGACGTTTTATCGCGAATTTTTTTAAGATTGTTAAACCCCTTACTGCACTGGCACAAAAGAATCAGAAGTTGAGTGGGGCATGAAACAAGAGGAAGCCTTTCAAAATTTAAAGGAAATTTTATGTAATGCACCAATATTGTTGTTGCTTGATGGAGCAGAAGATTCAGTAGTCTACTATGATGCGTCAAATCAAGGATTATGGTGTGTGCTCATGCAAAGAGGCAAGGTGATTGCGTATGCATCGTGGCAATTACAGATTCACGAGAAGAACTATACCATACATGATTTAGAGTTGGGTGCAATAGTCTTTGCTCTTAAGAGTTGGAGACATTACTTGTACGGGACGAAAAGTGTTAATTATACGAATCATAAGAGTCTTCAGCATATATTCGACCAGAAGGAGTTAAATATGCGCCAAAGAAGATGGATTAAATTGTTCAGTGATTACGATTGAGAGATTCGCTACCATCTAGGTAAGGCGAATGTAGTAGCTGACGCGTTAAGTAGGAAGGAAAGAGTGAAACCGAAGCGAGTGCAAGCAATGTCTATGACAATTCAGTCTAGCATTAAGGAAAAGTTGTTGGCTGCTCAGAATGAGGCGACCAAGGAAGCGAATGCGCCAGCAAAAATGTTGCATGGCTTAGATAAGCAAATTGAAAAGAAGGGATATGGAGGTTTATACATTATGGATAGAATATGGGTTCCTTTGATTGGTGATGTACGGACTATGATTAGGGATGAGGCACATGCTATGAGATACTTTATTCATCCAAGAGTAGATAAGATGTATTATGATTTGAGAGACATGTATTGGTGTTTAGGAATGAAGAAGGATATAGCTACATATGTTAGTAAGTGTTTGACTTGCGCAGAAGTAAAGGCTGAACATTAGAGACTGTCAGGTTTGATACAACAGCTAGAGATACCTGAGTGGAAATGGGACAAAATCACTATGGATTTCATTACTAAAATGCCGAGGTCGAGTGGTGGGCATGATACGATTTGGGTAACAGTCGACAGATTGACCAAGTCAGCTCCTTCTTTGGCTATACGTGAAGACTATAGTATGGAGAGGTCGTCGAGACTCTACATCAATGAGATTGTGGCGTGGCATAGAGTACCTATGTCGATCATTTCTGATCGAGATGGACAATTTACATCGCGGTTATGGAAAGCATTGCAGAAAGCCTTAGGAACACGGTTGGATACGAGTACGACATATCACTCTCGAACGGATGGACAAAGTGAGCGTACTATTAAGACGTTGGAGGATATGTTGAGAGCGTGCATGATCAATTTTGGTGGCAGTTGGGATACCCATCTACCTTTAGCTGAGTTTTCCTATAATAATAGTTATCATTCGAGCATTTGATGTGCTCCATTTGAAGTGTTGTATGGAAAGAAGTGTAGGTCACCTGTCCTTTGGGCTGAAGTCAGAGAGAATCGGTTGATTAGCCCAGAAATGGTCCAGGAAACTACCGATAAAGTGGTATTAATTAAGTAGAGACTCAAAGCAGCTAGAGGTCGTCAAAAGAGCTATGCTGATAATAGGTGAAACCTATTAGAATTTGAAGAGGGTGATCAGATGTTACTAAAAGTGACGCTGTAACACCCCCAAATTGGGTCGCAGCGGAATAAGGGTCCGGGGCGTGTTACTTCTCAGATCAATAACACAAGATAATATAAGAACGACCAAAAAGTCGTTTAAAACTGATACATTAGATTTAATAAAGTAGGTGTTACAAAAGCCCAAAGCTTTACTTGTTTACTTGTTATTATTACAAAGATTTCCAGCCCATAACAGATATACAAAATGTAATGCGACTAAATCTTTAATGCATGACTTCAAAATATAACCACCAATGTATCCTTCGCACCTCGTGCTTAATGATCTCCTGAAAAACATTGCATTTAAAACGTCAACATAAAGTTGGTGAATTTCATAGGTTTATGTAAATGTATATGCAGGACCGCAAGACTTTCCCCGTGATAATGCAACAGATGCAGACATCACAAAATGTAATTACGTTTTCCTAAGCTCATGACACCGAAGCTCGACATAAATGAATACAATATATAAATATTGCCTACATTGCCCGTGATGATGTTCAACCCGTAACATCCAAAATCCGACATGATATACGTTCGTTTCCAGTGATAGCTAGTCACCCGAACGGGGAGGTCAATCCCAAATAGATCTATCTATAATCATTCGCGCTCACATTCCAGTAATTGACAGTTCATGATTCATGGGCATAGTGGGTTATCGCTACTTAGGCAAAACGTAATCATGATAAAATGTACACTTGCGTCCAATTTGTAAAACATGCATATGTTTCTCACCCCAAAAACTTGTAAATTAATAATTGTAAAACATGGGGCTATGAACTCACCTTGAGTGAGTAAATTGATAATAAAATATCCCAAATAAAAACGCGTCACGCTAACGCCCGAATGCAACCTAGTTAATATAGGTCGAATCAGTATTCAAGTACGTTGTCTAACAACAATCATATATAATCCTATATAGTTATCATCGTACTATCGTTCGGGCTATCATAATTTAAGAGGTCATGACATGACGTACGAGGAGTTAGGACACTTTAAATCGTAAATCCAACAACTCGTCAATACGCCATCCGAAGAAGCCTCATTATGAAATTCCCTAGTAATATAGCACTTTGATAACTAATAACATATATATTTCTATATAGCTATATCACCATCTAATCGTTTAAGTGAAATCGTATTTATAAAGTAAAAACGTTTATAATTACGCCTTTAGCAAAAATGACATAACTTTGTCGTTTTAAGTCCGTTTCTCGCGTTTCTTACGCCCACGCTTTCGTATTAAGACGAGTGATCATAAAATCACATTTTTAGGTTTTTGAGATTCTGTGATGAATAGTGTTTTACTGTTCATAACAGCTATAAAATCGTTTTTATACTTTTAATTAACGTAAAACCCGTTTTAGTCGTATCTTATTCGTTATAGCTCCGTTTTTAGCGATTCTTTCGAACACGTTCTCGTAATTGAAAGTTTTATCATATTATTGATGTTTACAAAGTATAAGTTACTGCCATGAATAGTAATTTTTATAAAATTTGTTTTATAAAGTATTTAGCGTCGTAAACTCGTAACTAGTGTATCTTCTTCGTTATTAATCCGTTTTTCGAGTTTCTTATCATTTTGGAATCCTTATGAGATGTACTATCTTTATAAAACCTAATATGGATGTTAATAAATTCGAACCAAAACAGCAAGTTTGACGTTTGTTATTAAAACATGTTTTAAGCTTGATTTTTGTACCATTAAGCTTCAACACCTTGTTACAAATACTTTACAACAATTATATCTTATGTCATACATATATTAGATCCATTAGATCATACTTTGTCCAAGAGAGTCCAAGATAACAAGATTAACATGTTATTTACACCATTTTCACTTGTAACTTATTAGGTTAACATAAAAACCCTAATTTGTACTTATACATGTTATTTACTTAATCAACATGTTAAAAAAACACTTATAAATCCTTTTAACATGAATTTACATCCATATAACTCATGTAATAAGTTCACAAAAACATAAATCATTTGTAAAAAAATATTTTACATATTCCAAAAGTTTCTTAGATGGTGATTTAGCTAAAATAGGGCATATGAACACATAAAATCGCTAGTTATGAAATGATTCAAGCTTTTGAATAAACTTGTGTGGATGTGTAGAGGAAAAGATAATAATCACACCCTTGTGATTAACAACCTTGGCTTGAAAATATAAGGTGAAAACCCTAATTTCAACCAAAACCCTAATCTTGCAATATCTTGTTAAAACCTCTTCAAAGCTTAACCAACCCTTCAATTCTTCTTAGAATACCTTAAGTATGATGGTATTAATCACTAGTATGGTGAAAAATAAATCAAGTATGGATTGTGTATGTTATGAGTTTTTGAGCCGGGGCTTATTTGTAAGATAGAAAGGGAGAGGGAGATTTTCTTGTTTACACTTTGGAAAATGGAAGATGTGTATTTACTTGCTAGCTTAGGCATTATATATTTGACCAAGGACTCAAGGAAGGCCTCAAAGAAGGTTCCTAGGGCAATTGGTCAAGTGCATGTGAAGGTGTAAGGATTTGTTCCCTTGATATTCATAATATCTAGATATTATGGAGAGTAGTCATGCAAACAAGATATTACTTGGTCCTATCACTTGAAATCCGGCCACATATACATATATGTGATGTTATATTGTTATTTGTGTATTGGGTATTTAATCGTAGGTATTTGTTTAAGCGTGTTAGGTTTTTGGTGCTTCCGGAATGTCGAAACGCATTTATAACGCGGGAACGTAATGCATTTTATGTAACCAATAAAAATAAAATGAACAAAGTTGATAATTATCCTCATAATAATAATTTAACACTTGCTTGATGAAAACATTTAATCGTTTAATGCCCGTTTACATTGAATGATCATTTTTAGTTTACACGATTTAGCTTAACGATTACGATTTAAGAGCAAACACGTAAAACCCTAAAATAAATTGTGAATTCATAATGTCGTACAATGACCTAAAACACGCAGTGTTATAGTCTTCCCCCATTAAATGAGCCTTGTCCTCAAGGCTTATGACACGGCACTTGACGACGGTGCGGTCTTGGTGAAGAGGTGTGGATATTTCTTCCTGAGTTGATCTTCACGTTCCCACGTAAACTCAGGGGACCAGCTAGAGTTCCATCAAACTCTTGACATTTTGGGGGACACGGCTAGCCTCAATTGTTTTTGACTTCGCGATCCATGATTTTCTATAGGCTTCTCAACAAAATGAGCTTGTTATCCACTTGTTGGAGTTCTTCCAACGGAACGACTTAATGGATTGTCAGAATAACATTTCTTCTAGTTGGAACATGGAAAACGTATTGTGGACCCTGCTCAGCTCTTGAGGAAGCTCAAGCTTGTAAGCAACGGCTCTAACCTTTTTCAACACTTTGAAAGGTCCGACATATCTGGGGTTTAACTTCCCCCGTTTGCCAAAACGTACGACCCCTTTCCAAGGTGAAACCTTAAGCATAACTTTATCTCCAACTTGAAACTCCATCGGTTTACGCTTTAAATCAGCGTAGCTCTTTTGTCGATCGCGAGCGGTTTGAATCCTTTGTTTAATCTGGATGATCCTCTCCGTTGTTTCTTGCACTAATTCTGGACCAGTGAGTTGAACTTGTCCAACCTCGGCCCAACACACGGGTGAACGACACTTTCGACCATAAAGTGCTTCAAATGGTGTAGCCTTAATGCTAGCATGATAACTGTTATTGTATGAAAACTCGACTAATGGCAAATGTTTAACCCAACCATTTCCAAAGTCGATTACGCAAGCACGTAGCATATCCTCGAGAGTTTGGATGGTTCTCTCGCTTTGTCCGTCGGTTTGCGGATGATATGCAGTACTCATATCTAAACTTGTACCCAAAGTCTTCTGAAGTGACCTCCAGAAATTTGATGCGAACCGAGGGTCACGGTCACAGATAATTGAAACAGGTATTCCATGCTTCGTGACTACCTCCTTTAGGTACATTCTTGCCAGTTTATCCATAGGATCCGTTTCCCTCATTGGCATAAAAATGGCAGACTTTGTAAGTCGGTCAACGATCACCCAAATAGTGTCATAACCTTGTGATGACTTAGGAAGCTTCGTGACAAAATCCATCGTGATGTTGTCCCACTTCCATTGAGGTATCTCGGGTTGCACTAACAAACCCGATGGTCTCTGATGTTCGGCCTTGACCTTAGCACAGGTCAAACACTTGCTAACATAGGTGGCGATGTTAGCTTTCATATTGGGCCACCAATATAGTTTCTTCATATCCTGGTACATCTTGTCCGAACCCGGATGAATAGAGTATTTAGATTTGTGGGACTCGTGCATGATCACAGTCCTTAAGTCGCCATAACATGGTAACCAACTCCTGCCATTTAAGCACATAGTTCCATCCGCACGTGGTTCCAACTTTTCCGTTCTAAATTTCTCTGGATCTTTTGAATTCTCAACCAATATACCCCCAACATCCTCCTTCTTGATGTTCTCTGGCTTTCGTGCTTCAGTCTGAGCTTTCAAGATTTGTTTAGGAAGATCCAAGCCAATAGTCATCACTAAGGCCCGAACCCTTAGTGGTTCTCGTTCCTTCCTGCTCAGAGCATCAGCAACAACATTCGCCTTCCTTGGGTGATAACGAATTTCACAATCGTAATCACTCAGCAACTCTAACCAGCGACGTTGCCTCATATTTAATTCCTTCTGATCAAGAATGTGTTGTAAACTTTTATGATCAGTGAACACCGTGCACTTGGTTCCGTACAGATAGTGCCTCCAAATTTTTAGAGCGAACACTACTGCCCCAAGTTCTAAATCATGAGTCGTATAGTTCTTTTCATGAATTTTTAACTGGCGTGATGCATAAGAAATCACCTTTTCTCTTTGCATTAACACAGCGCCCAAACCCTTCTTTGAAGCATCGCAGTATGCGATGAAATCTTCGCTTCCCTCAGGTAAGGCCAGGATTGGTGCACTACACAGCTTCTGCTTCAACAATTGAAAAGCTGCTTCTTGTTTATCGCCCTAATCAAACTTGACACCTTTCTGGGTTAGTTTGGTCATTGTCTTGGCGATCTTTGAAAACCCTTCGATGAATCTTCTATAATAGCCGGCAAGGCCCAAAAATTGGCGAATCTCTGTTGGGGTTTTTGGAGACGCCCAATCTTTGATAGATTCAATCTTGGCAGGGTCAACGTGAATACCTCGACAGTCAATCACGTGACTGAGGAATTGTACCCTGGAGATCCAGAATTCACACTTGGAGAACTTGGCGTATAATTCTTCCTTCTTAAGCAATTTCAAGATCTGCCTAAGGTGTTCTTCATGTTCCTTCTTACTTTTGGAGTAGATCAAAATGTCATCGATGAAGACAATTACAAACTTGTCCAGATACGGTTTACACACCCGGTTCATAAGGTCCATGAACACGGCCGGTGCATTAGTCAAACCAAAAGACATGACTTGGAATTCATAGTGACCGTATCGAGTCCTGAATGCAGTCTTGGGAATGTCATCTTCCCGAACCCTCAACTGGTGATACCCTGACCTCAGATCGATCTTTGAATAAATACTCGACCCTTGCAGCTGGTCGAATAGGTCATCGATCCTTGGGAGTGGGTAACGGTTCTTCACTGTTAGTTTGTTCAACTCCCTGTAATCGATGCACATCCGGAAAGACCCATCTTTCTTCTTCACAAACAGAACCGGAGCTCCCCAGGGTGAGGAACTTGGTCTTATGAAGCCTTTGTCCGTAAGTTCCTGCAGTTGCTCTGCTAGTTCCTTCATTTCGGATGGTGCTAATCTATATGGTGCCCGTGCTACAGGTGTAGATAATTGTGCCCTTGCTACAGGTGTAGCACCAGGTTACCAAATTGGATTTGGGAACTCCACTGTCGAATGGTGGTATAAGCCCGTGCAAGTCCTCAGGAAAGACTTTAGGAAATTCTTGAACAACTGGCACATCTTCAAGTCGTTTCCCCTTTGACTTGTCTTCGTCTTTGGTTGCGGTGATATTTGCTAAGAATACGTGACATCCCTTCGTTAAATACTCTTGAGCCTTAGTACACGAGATGATGTTTAATCGGGTCCCGTGTTCATTGCTGCTTCCGTCACCTCAAACGATTAAAATTTCATCTCCAAAAGGAATACGAACGATCTTTTCCGCACAGACAATAACGGCATGGTACTTTGCCAACCAATCCATACCAATTATCACGTCAAAACTACCTAGTTCTACGGGCATTAGGTCTATGTTGAAAGGATGATTTAAGAAGTTTAACGTACAACCTCGAATAATAGTGTTTAACCCAACAATTCGCCCGTCGGCTAGTTCGACATTATAATCATGATCTAATGCAGTTGGAGTGATAACAATTCGAGAGCTAAATGCAGTAGATACAAAACTCCTATCGGCACCCTAAAAAATAAAAAATAGATGCATATCGGTTGTTTAGGAGAAACGTACCCGTGACGACATTGTTGTCCGGGTTTGCCCCTGCATTGCCCATGGCATACACCTTTGCCTGAGCCTTGGCATTTCCAACCCGATTACCCCGGTTGTTGTTGTTCTTCAATTTTGGACAATCCCTCTTGAAATGCCCTTGAGCACCACATTCAAAACAAACGTTGCCCCTCTGATTAGCCCCAGTGTTGACATTTAGGGGATTCCTGCAGTCACGAGATAAATGACCAAATCCGATGCACTTGTGCATTTGGAGCACAAGGACATCATGGTGATGGGGGTTTTACATTGGGAGAACACAGAGTCTAGGCCCTTTATTATGGTCTCCTGTCACATTCCTGCGGCATAAGCTCTTCTAGTGTTTTGTCTTTTGTTTGGTTGCTGATTCTGGTTGTTCCTGGCGGTGTCATCAGACTTTCTTTTGTTGTCAGCCTGACGTTCAGCCCAAGTGTTGATCTTTTTATCCATGAGTTCAGTGGCGAACTCAATGGCATCCTGCATAGTTTTTGGCTTAGTTGCCATCACACTGCCATGGATCGTGTCGGGCAAGCCACCGACATATTTCTCAACTTGGTCTATTTCTTCCGGAAACATCCGATCGCACATTAGTGCCAGTTCTTGGAAACGTTGGCTATAGGTTACCACATCGGTACCCTTCACCTTCAAATTCCACATTTCAAACTCCAGCTTCTTAATTTCGCCCCTTGGGCAGTATTTGTCTGTCATCATCTTTTTCAGTGTCCTCCATGGCATTGCATGGGCAGCTTCAGGAGTAGTGGTCTTAACATGGGAGTTCCACCATGTAAGAGCATTTCCTTGCAGGGTACACGTAGCAAATTTGACCTGGCATGCTACTGTACAGTTGCTTATGCTGTAAACAGACTCCATCTTTTCAAACCACTGAGTGAGTCCAACAACTCCCTCAGTGCCCTTGAAGTTCAAGGGTTGGCATTTTAGGAAGTCCGGGTAGGTGCATTCACGAGCAACTTGCACAGGCCTTCTGGCACCCGTTCCTGAAGTATGGCTATCATCGCCATTCCTGGTTGCATCACGTGCTGCCAGTGCAGCAGTAACGCCTTCGTTAATCATTGCCTGAATTTGGGCATTGGTGACAGATGTAGTGGTATGAGTGTCTGTGACTGGTGTTGGTGTTGCACCTGGGTTTAACCTCGTGGTCTTTCTCTTTGGTGCCATTTTCTTTAAATCACAAGAAAACATAATACCCGTTAGATTTCATAAAATCATAACTATGACATAACATATACACATTAATTAAAAACGAGATCACATCACACAGTGAAATGTACAACTGTTATTGAAATTAACCATGGTATAACCAAATCAACATTCATTTATAATAAATTATATTTCATAGATAACGTAATCCGTCCATTTCATATATAACTTGGAAAAACATACATGTTCGGTTCAGATACAAAATGATTACTACACTTAGGTTACATGACAAAAGAAACAACCTAAAGCCATACTAGCCGGGATATACCCGTAACATTTAGTATGCTGTACAAGATAGATAATACCTGAATAAAAGACCTATACTGGGTAGCTAAACAAAACAAAAGATCTATACAGTCTACTAGCTGGGATTAACCCATAATACTTAACAGGCTGCATAGCATAGCTACAACATAACCAAATCTAGGAACTGCTACCAGCCTCCCCTAGTGCATCAGCCTGTGCCGGACCTTTTGGGGTCTATGATGCCTCTGAAACACGACCATCTGAGTCTGTAGTCCTTTCAGCAGCTTTAATGCCTTACTCAACTGGACCTGCCTCTGGTGGTCTGCCTATAGCATCTCTAAAGTCACAACCTGACTCCTACGGTCAGCTGCCTGCAACTGTGAAATCACTACCTGCTGACCCATCACTACAGAACGTAATGCCATAATCTCTGAACGTGTCATATAGCTAACCTCTATGGAGTATCCCCATACCTATACGGGAGAACCAGAGGGCCTCCTGATCTAGTAGTCGGCGCAGTCTTTATAGTGTACTGACTATCATCAACAATGTCTTAACACTCTGATATATCTGGGTCAGCCTTTTGTCCTAGTAATCCCTATCACGAGCTGATATCTTGTGTTGTCTGTCCTGGACTGCAGTAAGCTCAGTAACCTTTGCATTGACCCCTTCATGGGTTTCGGTGTTACTCCTCAACTAGGCTCTCTTGGGTCTACCAAACAGCTCTAATCCCATAGTCCGACCCTCCTCGGCTCTCTGTCGTCTGATCTCTGGTATCATTAGTACGACACCATAGTCTGCCCTACGACTCCAATCGGTTCTAGTGGAGCTACAGTTGAACTCTCTTCTAATCTGTACCTGGGACAAAGTCATTACCCAACCTCTATCGAGGTGGTGTGTAATCTCGAGTTGTTCTGTCCTGTGGTCTAGAAGTAGTAAACTGCAAAGAGGTGGGGATGAAAAAAGTAGTATGGTAATGGATGAGAAGTAGATGGTGTTCTCGCTCTCAGCCAGATCATAGTAGCCCGATGCCCAACGGACGAATTAGGACTAGCAAGGTGGTGATGCAGAGGTTATACAATGTTGGTGTGGATGCTGGAAATGGGGGATGATGGTAGATTTGGTAATGGAGATGATAGTGGAGGAAGTGGTGAAGGTGGTTGGGGGTGGTTAAGGCATGAAGTCTTTTTTCTCGACCTGACTTCCATAGGAGGAAGTGATATGGATGGCTCATCCCGGATAGATATCCTGGCGGTCATACGATGTACAGGTGGGACAGAGTTGGCCGAAGCTGGGTGATCCTCCTCCTCCTCCTCATCCTCATCCTCGTCCTCATCCTCATCATCGGCATCATCTCCGAAAGGCTCTTCCTCCTCCTCATCAGCATCATCCCTATCAGCAGGGTAATCAGCTGCGCGGACCCTCTCCTCGAGATCTCATTCGTCCTCCTTTGGCTCCTCCTCAAGATCAGGGACTTAGGAAAACAATTCCTGGTGGTATTTGCAGTGGGTGAGGCAACGCAGTGGGTGTGGCTGTCCTCGGCCCTAGGTAGTATCTCATCCTCCTGTGGTATGTTTACTTAGGTACATCGGACTCAGGAACAAAAGTCCAGTTGGGGGAGGTTACTGCGGCTCATCGGGCCAGGTATGTAGGCAGGCGATGTGGAATACACGATATGATAAGCTAGCCATTTGTAAGCATATGGGTCTCTGACTATGGGCGTGGGTTCCATCGTCCTGGGAACCAAATGTCTGACCCATCCTCAAATGGGATAGGACACTGCCGTGTAGGTGACCGTGGAAATCTTCGAATCTGACATAATTCGTATCTAAACGTCAACATAACTTTATATTAGTATTTATATTAGACTCTTATAGTTAATATACATTTATATTAAAAACATGTATAATCAATCTATGAAATATCAATTATACATGCATCTTGCTAACGACTAATGCACAATTAGTGTATGTATGTCCTTGTGATGAAACCCCTTGTAGGAATGCAATGTTTGATAGGTTATAGTCCAGCAAACACATTTGACCTGGTTCTCTACTCATTCACTTGGCTCTTGATCTCCCAAATGACGCGTACTCCCTAACCACTATATTGGGTCGCAGCGGATATAAGGGTTCGGGGCTTTTCTTGTTATTTCTTCTCATATTTCGTGTTACTTCACAGATCACTTAGCACAAGATATATATTGAACGACTATTAAAGTCGTTTTTAAAACTGATACATTGGATTTAACAAAATGTTTACAATAGCTCGAGCTTTCACTTGTTTTACTTGTTATTATTACAAAGATTTCCAGCACCCCCATAACAAAAAATACAAAATGTAATAGCGATCTAATCTTTAAGCAGGACATCCAATACATTAACCACCAATGTATCACTTTTGCACCCCCCGTGCCCTAATGATCTCCTGAACAAACATTCTCATTTACTAAAACGTCAACATAAAGTTGAGTGAATTTCGTACAGGTTTATGCTAAATGTATAAGCAGGACCGCAAGGCATTCCTCGTGACTAAAGCAACGGATGCGGCCCACCATCATAAAATGTAATTACGTTTTGCTAAGCTCATGAAACCGAAGCTCGGACATAATGAAGACAATATATAAATATTGGCCTACATTGCCCGTGACGATGTCTTAACCCGTACATCCAAAAGACGACATGATATAGTTCGTTTCCCAGTGATAGCTAGTCACCCGAACGGGACTAGGTCAATTCCCCAAATAGATCTAATCTATAATATTCGCGGTAACTTTCCAGTTATTGACCAGTTCATTATTCATGGGCTAGTGGGTTATCGATACTTAGGCAAAAATACATCATGATAAATTGTACACTTGCGTTCAAATTTGTAAAATATGCATATGTTTCTCACCCAAAAAACTTGTAAATCAATAAATTGTAAAAACTTGGGGCTATGAACTCATCCTTGAGGTTTTCGGTTCCAGTGAGTAAAATTGATAATAAAATTTCCCAAATAAAAAAGCGTCACACTAACGCTCGAATGCGAACTAGGTTAATATAGGTCGATTCTAGTATTCAAGTACGTAGTCTAACAACCCTCGCCCCTACCATATATACTCTCACCTATTTAGTTATATCTAATCGTTGGTATCATAATTTAAAGGAGGTTTGACATGACGTGCGAGGAGCTAGGTGTAACATTCTGTATTTTCAGGTCATTTACAACGTCATATATTTCACTATTTATTTTTTTCTTTCTCGTACGCTGGTTTACTTGTATTTTTGTTAGTTAAGTTAAATCGGTAAGCTAAAATTATAATTAGCGTAACGGACACCAAACGAATTAAAGTTTTCGTAAAGCAAAACAAATTATAATTATTTTACAAAAATTAATAATCAACTTTTCATATTTTTTTTTTACTTGGATTACGTTAAAACGTTTATGTTTCGTAAATTAAATACTTTAGGCATACCCGGAAGCACCAAAACTTTTATCTACGCTTTCAACAACTACACATTTTTATTACCGATGCTAAAAGTATATAAAAAATTTACTCACATTTTATCACTTGGGCCAAAATTTCTCCATAAAGCTAAAATCAGCTAGATCATTTCTTTTCTCAAATATTATTACAAACTACATTGTATTGCTTACACTCTGTACACTTTATGTAATACTTTTATTTTTTTCCTTTTTCATCAAGATGAATCTGCAACACGATTCCCTCATTTCATGAAACTAGTCTCTACCTTAAGGAACAAGAAACATAGCTATTTAATTACTAGCTCACTGTTACATCATGTAAAGTTAGTTAGACTGTTATATTGAACAAGAATCCTTAAAACCCTCAATGTGTCCCTAAGACTTTCAAATATGATCTTTGACTAGCTCTTTACTACTTATACCATATATACTACAAGAGATAACATATACACATTCATTTCCTTTAACAAAAACAAGTTCTATCTCTCTTTTTCCCTCCTAGCTCACGCCAAACTCAAACACATACCAAATTCATACAAAATTTTATTTAACACATTTACATACATTCCTACAACATATCTAAGATGTCCTTATTATGGGGGGTGTTTAGAAAGGTTGGGTTAAGACTTTCAAGGGTTAAAGCAAGAAAAAGGAAGTTAGGGTTATCTTGGTTAACTAGGGTTTTCCCTCGCACTCCCCTCGCATCAGCGTGGGTTACAAAACTCTAAACAAGGGTTTCTAGATTTTATTTTCATCATCTACTACATACTAAGACTAGAGTCATCTCTCCTCCCAACATGCTATGTCTTTACATTTATGATTTTTGTATATATATAATGTTTATATAACTCATCACCATTAGGATACTTTTAAACATAAAAAATGTATTTTTACTTGTGATTATGGATTTGTACACTTTGTACATGTTATATGAATGCTAATATGATGTTATAATAGAATTATAACTCTTGTACACTCTTGGTTTATGTATAAAAAGTTTATGTATAAATAAGTTAATTAAAAAGTCACTTAATAAGTTGCTAAGTAAATGTGAGGAGAAGACATGTTATCTTGGACAAATCTTGGACACTATGGACTAATAGACATACTAATATGTAAGATATATGGTATATGATGTGGTAAAAGACTTGTAATAAAGTGATTAATTTAAAAGTTACAAAAATCAAGTTTAAAATATATTTTTACAAAAATATTCAAAAAGGGCTGTTTGAATCCGACTTATAAAGTATCCATTTTATACTTTTATAAAATACTACATATTAGAAGGATCGTAAGCATATAAAGAACTTGAAAAACCGATTTATAACGAAGGAGATACGTTAATTACGAGTTTACGATAATTAATACTTTTATAAAAATAATTTTATAAAAAGTTACTGTTCATCAGGAACATTTATTTTTGGAAAACATCCTAAATAAATAGAACTTTTAATTACGAGAACGTGCTCGAAAGAATCGCTAAAAACGGAGCTATAACGATAAGATACGAAATTTACGAGTTTTACTGAGAATAAAATAACTTACATAACTGGTTCTCCCTTTTCCGGTGAACAGTAAAAAGTACTGTTCACCAGAGGACATAAAATACCCCCCCAAAATCGTATTAACTTTTGATACATCGTTTTAATCGAAAGCTACTGTGGACATAGGAAAAACTTAAAGATACGGGCTTAAAACGAATTAAAGTTACGCCACTATTTTTAACTTGTGCACGATTTCCTGAGATGAATAGTGTTGGGTTCGATTTTTTTATAATTTTTACGAAACATTTTAGAATCTTTTATAATAATATTTATCATGTCTTACAACCTTTATAAATATATTTTACAAAGGCGATTGACTATTTACGATTATACGAGTTTATTACATTGGCATTTATTTATCAAAATAGGATTTAATATATTTCACAAATACACAATTAGTGGTGATGTAGCTATTTTAGAATTATAATTATTATTAGTACTTAGTACTTATCTCGACCGTATCTACTTAGGTTCTGCTTTCGGATATTTTTGTGACGCGTTTTCATTTATTTCCACTCTACTGATTCTTCATTTCATTCTAAGGTGAGGTTCATAGCCCCACTTTTCTTTATTAATGGTTTTCTGTAAACTGTTTCGGGCGTGACGATTACGTGCCGTTTTACTACATAAACTTATTGATTTCTATACTAAGCGTTACGATGATTTATTTTTACCTAAGGGGGTTTGAAAATTTGTTTACTCATGATGTGAGATCGTTTGATGGGAAACCTTTATTTGAAAACGTGAAATTTTTAGGACTATGATTGTTTTACTACGGACACAGTGGTTTACAAAGTGTATGCTATCCAGATTTCTGCCTGAATATTTTATGCTAGTTTCCTTATAGCCGTGAAGTCCCTAATTATCATGAACCGTTATTGCTATTTGTTAGCGCAAGACGCGAGTGTTGTGGATAGATCTATCGGGATTGACAATCCCCACCTTACTTGGGTCACTAGTTTGATCGGGTGCATTTAACATTGAGAGGTGTTAGGTTGTTGGCAAGCATCCTATATTCTGATTGGGGCACAAATCTAGTTAAGGCTTCGGGGTCATGAGCTTAGTGCAATAATACCCGTGGTATTATATGTAGGACTGGTGAATGTGTTTCCCTTGTCTACCTTACTTGTTTTAGACTTCGGAATACGTACTTAGTCCACCATTACTTCGATCTTGTGGTCCACTACTGAACATTACTAGATTTATTAAATCACTTCTTGGATTTCAGAAATAACACTTTGAAATGCCGTAACGCTTCTTTTCTTACTACAATATTTCTTAAATTATTTCAACACTGATTTTAACTTAAACCTATGAATTCACCAACATTATTGTTGACGTTTTAGCATGTATTTTTCTCAGGGTTATTATTTTGCTAGATGAGCATTGGGTATAGGTGAGTTTCGGAGTTCGCCGCTGGATATATTTTTGATAGGCTTAATAACTTGTATACCATTCGACTAATGTTTTGAAAATAAACAAAATGTTTCATTGCATTATTAAAATGGGGATACCTTTGTAAATCTGATTTTCAATATATCGAGATCGAGAAATTATATTTTTTAAACGTCTCTTTTGAGGCGTTTTCTGTGACTATGTCCCTTGTGCTTGAAGTCACACCCCAATGTTACTATCTCCTCGGCTGCCGTCGATTTTTGCGGGGCTATGTGTGCACTTGCGGGACATTTTAAATGTAAATCCAAAGCTCGTTCAATACGCCATCCGACGGAATACCTCAATTAAGAACATTCCCTCGTAAATAATAGTAACTATGATAACTAATAACCATATATATTCCCCCACAACCTCTATATAGCTATTATCACCATCTAAATCGTTTAAGTGAAATCGTATTTATAAAATAAAAACGTTTATAATTACGCCTTTAGCAAAAATGACATAACTTTGTCGTTTTAAGTCTGTTTCTCGCGTTTCTTACGCTTACGTTTTCGTATTAAGACGAATTATCAATATTTGACATTTTTAGGTTTTTGTCTTCTGTAGATAAATAGTGTTTTTACTGTTCATACATGCTATAAAATCTTTTTACTACTTTTAATTAACGTTAAAATCCGTTTTGTCGTATCTTATTCGTTATAGCTCCGTTTTTAGCGATTCTTTCGAACACGTTCTCGTAATTGAAAGTTTTATCATATTATTGATGTTTACAAAGTATAAGTTTCTGCCATGAATAGTAACTTTTTATAAAATTTGTTTTATAAAGTATTTAGCGTCGTAAACTCGTAACTAGCGTATCTTCTTCGTTATAAATCGGTTTTTCAAGTTCTTTACATGCCCACGATCCTTGGGACATGTAGTATCTTATAAAATCATAAAACATATGTGTTAAATTCGGACTTCAAACAGACCCTTTTGAATATTTTGCAATAATGTGTTTAAAACTTGTTTTTACAACTTTTTAGCTTAACCACTTTGTTACAAGTCCATTACAATACTTATTATCTTATGTCTTACATATAATAAGTCCATTAGTTCATATTTTATCCATGGTTCAAGACAACAAGTCCTCTAACCTCACTTTTAATCACAACTTTATAAAAGAAACCCTAATTTGTACATATTCATTTTTATACTTAACCAAGTGTGTACAAGAGTTATAATTCAATTTTAACATCATAATAGCATCCATATAACATGTAAATAAGTTCATAAAACATTGATCATAAGTAAAAATCTCTTTCACATATTCAAAAGTATCCTAAATGGTGATTTAGCTAAATAGAGCATATGAACACATAAAATCTTAGTTATGAAATGATTAAGCTTTTAAATAACCTTGTGTGGATGAGTAGAGAAAAGAATAACAATCACACCCTTGTGATTAACGACCTTGGCTTGGAAATATAAGGTGAAAATCCTAATTTCAACCAAAACCCTAATCTTGCAATATCTTGTTAAAGCCCTTTCAAAGCTTAACCAACCCTTCAATTCTTCTTAGAATACCTTAAGTATAATGTATAAACACTAATATGGTGAAAGAAAATCAAGCTATGGATCCCCTAAAAACCTTGTTGAATGTCATGGGTTTGAAGAGTGATAAAGGGAGTGTTTTTGTGATTTTCTTGTAAAGAAGTGAAGAGTATGAGTCCCTAGATCACACATGCATGTATATATATACTACTTGGTAGATATTATGGTGTCTAGTTGATCATATGAAAGGTGGCAAGATTTGGAAGACATGAGAACAAGATAGGGCTTATTAGGGATAAGAATGGCTAGTCATGAGTTCAAGTTGCATGCAAGATCTTTTATGAAGCTTCTTGGTGACTCATGGCTTATCCTACATACATATACACGTTCATATATGGATGTATATGAGCTAGATAATATCTTTGATCTTTATTTGATGTATTCTTGTATTATTTGAAGTATAATGTAGTAAAGGTTAAGTAGAATGTATAACTTGCACATTGTAGAGTTTGATTTGAATTCTTTCATGAGGAATATGTATAAAGTGATAAATACTTGAAGTTTTTAATAAACTTTAAGTATTGGGTACAAATTTTGGGTATTTGATGAAGCGTAGATAAGTTAACGTGTTTCCGGGAAGGCCTAAACGTACTTTATCGTGAAACGTAACCACTTAACGTAACCAATAAAAATAAAATGTGCAATCTTCATATTATCCTCTAAATAATCATATAACACTTGCTTGATGTAAACATTTAATCGTTTAATGCCCGTTTACATTGAATGATCATTTTTATTTTATGCGATTTCACTTAACGGTTACGATTTAAAGCAAACGCGTAAAACTATAAAAATAAATAGTGGATTACATAATGTCGTACTATGACCTAAAATACGAGGTGTTATACAATTCTTCTGCAAAATAAATACTACCATGAATCCTAATCGTTCTAAAACTGTATTTACAAGGACAAGGACTTAGCAACCGAGTACTCAAATAATTAACTTGGGTTAAACACAATAAGGTACTAAAGATGAGTACATACAAGGTAGGCTAAGGCAATTTAGGAGTAACGATTGGTTTAAGGGTTAACAATGCTCTTCATTAATGATCTGGAATTCACTAGAAAATTACGAGAACCGTGAAAAAGGATAGGCTCGGAAGGTTGTACTAGGGGTATCCTTCACTAATGATGAGTGCATGGCAAGGGTGTGGGATAGTTATATGATCGGTGTGACCATCATAACAATTACAGGTTTAAAACATCGGTTAATCCTAATGCCTCTTATCAAGCAAACCCTAATACTTACTATGTGGTCTCGGGATGCATCACAATAAAAAGTTCTAGAATTTAATATACTATCGATACACTCATATAATTTAATACCGATCTCAATGCTCCAGAAAAGGCGATGAATACCACATGTACACATCCGTAATGACGAAATAGACACATGTGACTGCTCACTCCTTAACTCGAGAAAGCTAAAGGTATAAACTATCTTGGGTATCAATAATAGATACCCGAATTCCTATAGATCTAAAGGCGAACCTCACATTTTTGGGGTGGAATTCTAAGGGTTTTGTGCTAGTCATATAAATTCCTATCCATGAGATGCTATTAATACTCGGTTTTCGTCGGTATGTGTCATAAAAAAATTTAAATTTGTGTGAAATTATCTCTTATGCTATGTTTCGATATATTACCTATCATTTTAAGGACAAAGCAAATGGCAAATGATAGAATAGTTTCTAAGGCGTATTTTCCCCCTACACTTAAGTTGAACATTGTCCCCAATGTTCTATAGAAGTACCCATAAAAACAAATAAAGGGGAAAAAACAAGGAAAAGAAACTAGTACTCCCATGGTTTGCTCAATAATGGAGAAGAAACATGCCGTAACTAGTTAAGTCGTCCTCCAAGAATCATCCAATGAAACTTCCTAAGAACTTCCAAGCTTCTTCTCGTCAAATATAACATGTAATCAAAGACAAAGACAACTATACCAAGCATAAAATATGCGATATAATAATATACAATTATGAAATTAGGGTTTGACTCGATAAAGCAGTAATGATAGGATGAGAGAATTGTCAAACTCATTGGGTTTTGCAGGTTTATAATAGAAGAAGACATATTTTAAATGTTATGCAAGTTTTATTTTCAAAAATAATTAAAACTTTAAGTTTTCTGAACGTGGGTGTTTGACGCCGTCAGGAAAATCCTGACGCTGTCACAGGTGTCATAGTGACGGCGTCGCGTGTAAATCGTGACGCCGTCTCCACGTTCTGTAAAGTCGAAATTTTTGTTTTTGATGAAAAATTTCCTGCACTTGATTCCATAAGTTAATTCCTGTACAAGTGGCTGCATAAAACCTGAGATTTGACAATTTACTCATATGACGCGAAACTGACGTGAATTAATCTAAACAAATTATCTAACATGCTTGAACTTGGTTCAAAAACCAGATAGATTCCCCTACACTTATTATTTGTAAAATACCTTTGATTGAAATTAAGACGAGGTTAAAAACAATACAAATCTTGATTACAAGATAGAGTTCGAACATGATAGAATAAAATGATAAGAATAAAACACATGACACTCCTAATTGCGAGAAAAGTAAATATTGGGTTGCCACTAGTTCGTAAGTTTTATACACGTAAAATATATATAAAATAATATAACTTTAAGAGTAATTAAGAAAATTACCAAGTTACCCTTGATA
>BQNB010104958.1:7612-23706 GCA_026074375.1 Tanacetum coccineum
TCGGTGTCATGAGCTTAGGAAACGTAATTACTTTTTATGATGTTTGCATTTGTTGCTTAATCATACACTTGGAAATCTTGCGGTCCTACAATCGATTTACATAAACCTATGAATTCACCAACATTATGTTGACGTTTTAAGCATGTTTTTCAGGTCAATAAGGCACGAGGTGCGATGATACATTGGGAGTCAATAATTGAAGAGTCAACACTTAAGATTTGGGGTCTTATTACACTTTGGGGACAATTGTTATAAACCAAAATCTTTATTTATATTGTTGAACCATTTAAAGCCCTGGGCTTATGTAACAAACGAGTATTTTGTTAATCCAATGTATCTTTTTCAATCGACACGTTTAGTAGTCGTTCTCAGATCTTGTGCTATTGATCCAATAATGTAACGCCCTCGGATATTCAAACATTCCGCTGTGTGCTCAGATTTAAGGGTGTTACATCATACCTATGTGTACCTCTTTTATCAAATATTTCTACTCATTCTAAGAATAAGCTTAGAGATTGACCGGTTAGGTAAAACATTAATTGAATCAGACAAAACTCTTCTCACATTTTAAATAATTATATTCCCAACAATTCCCCCTAGGGACTCAAATGATGCATACTGACTAATGACGAGATGTCTCTTCCACCATGAGATTGAATTAGTGCACCCGAAAGATTTAAAAAGGCCTAAAATTAAAAGAAGCTAACCTCAAAAGACAAAAGAAACTAACCTCAAAAGAAGGGTAAGGACATTATCGAGTATACATCTACTCCTTCCCCCTTGCTGGTTTCAACACCTCGGAATCAGCAAAACTTTGTACGCACACATACTCGAGATCATGTTTTAAGAATATATAAGCTTAGATCTATCCTGTGAGAATCAACTTCAAGGCTTTTAAAACTATGAAAGTATTTCTAAGCATTCCTAAGTCTTTTATAAACTATGAGTTGTTGGCAATATTGATCGAATATAGTTTAAGGCTTGAATTCACTAAGTCTCAAATTGCAAATAAGTCCATAAAGATTTAAACAAATGACATCTAAAGCTCTTGTAGTTAATATAAATTAACTCCCCTTATAATTATTATCCGTCATTATTCAAAACTTTATCTGTTTATTCCATGACTTATTTTGAAAGACTGTTTTAAAAGATTATTGGATGACACTTTCTCCCCCTCAAATAATGACCCATTTTCTATTTAAAAAGTTGTTGTCATTGTTTTGCAGTGTAGTCGAATTAATCTTGAAAATCATTTTGTGATTACTGAAAACACTAGATCATTATAAAGGACATAACTTTCTACATAAAAAAAAAGATTTCTCTTATTTTAACACCTAAGCACACTGACACGTACACTCCAATGGAATATAGAAAGCACGGTTGTGATGCAAGGTAATCACAACCTTTTGCATTGACATAAAGAGTAACCATGCCCGAGAATAAATTCCCGTTGAGAAGGTCAAGTTGTCATTTTTGACGGAATTACTTTGCCTTTACAAAATGATGCCCGAGGGTTGCTATCTGAAATAAATCAACCATGGCAATTTTGTTTGAAACATTTGGTACTTTCGGCTCTAACTTCATTTACAGGCCGTATCATTATTGAATGACATTTCAAGAGCCGTAAATGTTTATCGATCTTCCATAAGACATGCCATTATTACCCTTTTTAATATTTCTCATTTTTATAATTTTTTCATTTTTTTTGAAAACTTTATATTTTGTATTTGTATTTTATTAAAATTTGAAAAATGAACTAATCTTTTGGTTTCTTTTATGGTTTTAAAATATATACGTTAATCTATACAGGTATATTGCAATAGTACCACTACTATTCATCAACTTCATCTGCCAATTGTTTCTAGATTCTTTCGGCGTAAAACTTCGATCCCAGCTTTGTTATCAAAAATCGAAATCTATTTCGGCATGAGCTTTTAGCTGAAGATACGTCTGCTACTCCTATCGAAAAAGTAAAGTTCCGATCTACCCCCATTCTCAACATGCGCCTTGATAAAGTGAAATCTAATGTCTATATGCTTTGGATCTAGAATGTGAAACTTGATTGCATGCAAAAATGCAATAGCAATTTATTAGATACACATTACATTGGAATTGTTATTAAATCCAAAGCCAAAAGTCGGTAAGAACACATGTGATCTCATCCAAAGGAACTTGAGATAGCATCCGTACAGACGCAATAATTTAGCTTCTATACTGGATATCGCAAACACTTTTCTTGTCTGCCTTTTAGCACTAAATGACCGACCATCCTAACAATTCTATCACCCAAAAGATGCATACTACCAGAAGCCCCTACGCCGTGTACTTCTGACAACCAACACGATCCGCATCTGCACAAATGCTGTTAGAGCAATCGTAGAATTCCACTTCGGATACCATAAACCCACAGATGTACGGTCCTTTATAGAACCGAAATACAACACTTACTTTCTTTAAAAAAACCGCATCTAAGTGCTTTTTTCAGATAGGCCGAGCCTGATACCAAACACATTTGGGCCATCACATGCATATTAACAAAATGTAAGGATCATGATCAACTTAGAGTGCAGTTAAGAAAAAGGAAGGAGTGCCAATCATTAACCACGGTAGTAGTGGACTAATCAACGGCTATCTTCCCTTCCTTTAATCCTCATCCAGTTTGTCTTCCTCTACCAATTGGATTTCACCACGCGGGTCCACTATGATTCAAAACCGTTAATTTCTTAAAAGATTAAAGTGGCAAATTTATGACTGGTTAATAAAGATGCCTCTGGGACTTATAAGAATCGAAACTAAAGAAAAAAGGATTTTTGATCTTAGAGTCATGGATTCTCTTTGTTTTCTCTTTATAGATCAAAGAGTTTTCATAGGCATGATCACGAAGTTCATTAAGTTCATTGAGTTGAACTTTTCTGTGATCACCCGCGGTTTTGATATCAAAGTTTGTATGCTTAAGGGCCCAGTAAGCTTTGTGCTCGAGCTCAATCGGAAGATGACATGCCTTCCCGTACACTAACTTGTATGGAGTACACCCGATGGGTGTTTTGTAAGCTGTGCGGAAAGCCCAAAGTGCGTCATCTAATTTATCCGACCAAGAGGCACGATTTTCGCCCACGGTCCTTTCAAGAATTCGTTTCAAACCACGATTGGATACCTCAACTTGTCCACTTGTTTGTGGATGATACGCGGTGGAGAGACGATGAGTGACTCCGTATTTAAGCATGACCTTTGCAAATTGGTCATTGCAAAAATGGGTTCCGCGATCACTTATGATTGCACGAGGGGCACCGAATCTGGCGAAGAGAGATTTAAGAAATTTGCAAACAACTCGGGCGTCATTGGTGGGGAGCGCTTTTGCTTCAACCCATTTTGATAAATAATCAACGGCCACGAGTATATATTTGTTCCCTCTTGAAGACGGGAACGGCCCCATAAAATCAATGCCCCACATGTCAAAGATTTCGCAAACTTGGATAGAGTTTTGTGGCATCTCATCACGTTGCGAAATTTTGCCTTGACGTTGACAAATGTCACATCGGGTGACAAAGTCGTGGGCATCCTTGTAGATCGTGGGCCAATAGAAACCTGAATCGAAGATCTTTTTAGCGGTGTAATTGGCACCGTAGTGTCCCCCAGTGGGTCCACTATGGCAAGCTTTAAGAATGTCAAAAGCTTCTTGCCCCGAAACACAACGCCGAATCACTTGATCCGCACATATCTTAAACAAGAAGGGGTCGTCCCAAAAGTAGTGTTTGACGTCTTTGAAAAACTTTCTTTTCTGCTGAGACGACATTCCTTTGATCACAAAATTCCCCGCATGGTAGTTTGCAAAATCGGCAAACCATGGGGCATTATCATCACCATGAAAGGTAACCATCCCAAGTGTCTCGAGAGGAAATGTTTCCGTAATTTCCTTTTTCTCGAGCTCACTTTGATGGGGATTTTCAAGTCTAGAAAGGTGGTCTGCGGCGAGATTTTTTGCTCCTTTTTTATCACGGATAACGACATCAAATTCTTGGAGCAGCAAAATCCATCGGAGCAATCTTGGCTTAGCATCCTGCTTAGCAAGCAAGTATGATAAGTGCTTAATTACACATATCTTTTACCTCTAAAAACGAGCTTAAATGACCAAAAACAGACAAAAACTACCAAATATATGTTTGTTTTGCATTTGTATTGTGCAGGAAGTGGATATCAACAAAAAGACAGAAAACCAAGCCAAAATGACAAAACTGAGCATGGAATGGAAAAGACTGTGCAGAATCAAGGCCAAAGTCCAAAAAAGTCAAAGTCAAAGTCAAAACTGAAGAATCAGCAGTCAAACCGGAGCCGGAACTGAAGAATACTATTGGATGCAATCTCAACCCATCTGATGGGCCGGGAAAGCCCAATAGTATAACTATGAAGACTGTGAAGACCAAATGGGCCCTCAATCAATTTCAACAGCCCATTTGTGTGCAATTGACAAAGACTGTGAAGACTTTGAAGGCCCAATCCTAGCCCAGTTACAGCCAATCTCAGCCATTGTACACACAAAACCCACTTCATAACCTTATTGGGCTTGAAAAAGCCCAATAACCAAACCTGTACCTTATTGGGCCTTAAAAAGCCCAATAACATAAGCCTAAACCTTATTGGGCCCAGACACACTCAATTGGGCCCAATACAAGCCCAAAAGCCCAACACAAAACCCAAGCCCAACAAAAGCCCACAACCCTTTTTACAAAACTTTAGGGGCTAAATTGCCAATTTTAAAACTTGTTTTATAAAGAAAAAAGAGCTAAAAAGAGTCCAGGGACTGAAACTGCCAATTGGCATTTCTTTAGAATAGGCAATTGTCCGTAAGGGCAGGTGAGGTAGTCTTCGCTTGATCATGTGGGTCAATTGGGATGCTGAAGTAGCCGGAGAATCCGTCCCAAAAAGCAATAGTACTATTATCTGGTATCATTAAGCATCTGATCATGAATGGTAAAGGGAATGGTCTTTACGAGTTGAATCATTGAGTTTTGGTAGGTCGATGCAACTCGCCATCCGTAACCAACCTAGTGGGTATTCTTTTCTTCATTTTTTTACACGGTTTATGCTCCCTTCTTAGGGGACACAATGAACCGGGCTTACCCAGTGGACTGTCAGAGATAGGGTAAATAACCACGCATCAAGAGTTTGAAAACTTCTTTTTAATAACCTCATGGATATGGGGTTAATTCTTCTCTGATGTTGAACTACGGGTTTGGCATTTTCCTCCATCAAAATCTTATGGGTGTAAAACTATGGATCTATACCCTTAATATTAGAAATCTTCCAAGCTATGGCATGTTTGTGTAACTTAAGAACCTTGATCAGGGCGGTTTTATCCTCATCTTTTAAGTTTTTAGCGATTATGACAGGTAATTTGTCATCACCCTCCAAAAACGCATACTCAAGATGGGATGGTAAGTCTTTGAGTTCAAGGTCGGGAGGATCTTCACATGAAGATTTAATCTCTTCAGGTACATTTATTTCACAAACTGGTGACGGAGGGAGATTTGGGTCACTATTGATTACACTTAACAATTCCTCAAGGTAAACAGTATCTCCCTCAGAATCATAGATGCCGTCAACACCTGGTGGTATTGAATCTCATGTTCAGAAATTCACGATCTCTTCATTAGAAAATCACTTACTCCGAAGGGAGTGAAAGAGGGAGAGCGAGATTCGATCATAAGGTCTGACGTAGAAGTTGGGGATTGCACTTTTAGAAATTTCAAGTACTTCTTGAACATATTCTTCATAAGCCAATGGTCAAATAACATCGACTCGGTTAACCGATTCAATGATATTGTAGGAGAAAGTCTTAGTATCACCAACTTTGAAGGTCACAGATTGGTCATCGTGCCTAAGGGTCATTTGTTCACCGTGAACATCGATCAAGGCACGTGCCGTCCTCAAGAAAGGTCTTCCTAAGATTAGGGGAACCCGAGGATCGGCAACGTAATCAACGACCACAAAATCGGAGGAAAGAAGAAACGTTCCATCTTTACAAAAACATCCACGCGTGCGGTGGGTTGAAATCGTTCGGTCGGCAAGTTCAAGTATCATTCGGGTTTTGGTCAAAGTGGAGAACTTTGTTTCTTTCCAAATGGAGAGAGGCATTAGGTTGATGCTTGCACCGAGATCGGCCAAGGCTAAGCATTCATTCATCTCCGGAAAATCACACGGTATTAGGAATCTGCCGGGGTCTCCAAGTTTCTCGGGAAACTTTTTTAGGATAACCGCCGAGCAATTCTCGTTTACCGGTGTCTTTGTCAACTCAATCATCTTATCCTTGTCATTGAGGAGCTTTCTAAACATTGGTGCAAATTTGGGCATGTGTAGGAGAGTGTCCGCGAAACTTAGCTCAAAATGGAGATTCTGAAAAATCTCCATAAATTTTGAAGCTAGAAGATTGTCTTTTTCACAGAGCTTTTCTTTGTTGGCCCTTGAAGGATAAGGCAAGGTTGGTTTAGTCTTTGAAGCAACAACGGGCTCACCAATTTGGTCATTAGTTTGGACCACTGGAGGTTGGATGTTTTCGGTGCTTGGTTGCACCGTATCCTTTGTCACCTCGGGTTCATTTTCCTTCTCTTTAGGAGGAGAAGAAATTTGAGGTCCATTATAGGAAACACCGCTTCGGGTAGTGATTGCTTTCACATCACCTTTCGGGTTAGCAATGGTGTTGCTTGGAAGAGAACCCGAACCCAAAGTAGAAGCGGTATTACTATTTACGAATTTGGTGATCAGGTCCGTTATATTTGCCATTTGATTTTGCATATTTTGCATAACCGCGTCATTAGCTTTGACGTAGTTATCAAAATCGGGCTTAGACACACCTGGTGCTGGAGGAGCTGGAGCGGGAGCTTGGTATGGTGGAGCTTGAAAAGTCGGGGGTTGATTAATCTGGGGTTGGTAAACTTGTCCTTGATTGAAATTATTACCCCGATTTTGGTTAAAATTGTTCCCCCGATTTTGGTTGAAATTGATCCCCCGATTTTGGTTGTTTTGATGGTTTTGCATAGGAGGAAAACCGGGAGGTCAAATTTGGTTTGCAACCATCTGAGGTCAGTAACTGGCATTCCCTTGGTTGTAGTTAACTGCGGCGGCTTGTGACACGTATTCTTGGATATTGTCACGATATAAGTTGCCATCGGTGGTTGGACAATTTTGGTAAGAATGACCACCCCCGCAAGTTACACAACTTTGCTCGACCGTTTTTACAGGCGCGGGAGTTTGGTGAGTGGGAGCTTAGGATTGATTCTTCTTATCAAGGAGCAATGCTTTGACTATATCTTTGAGTTCGGAGACATCGGGAGAGATTCCGGAGGTGGAAGTGCTTGCGCTCACTTTAGCAACAACGGGTTTGCTTCGTGAATTGCGAACTTTGGATTTGCTCTCGATGATTTTTAGACATTCTCGGGGCATTGATTCGTGGTATAGTACACACTTATATAGCAGCCCTAATACAGATCCTGACCGAATGCCCTTGACCAAGGCAAAAGGTCAAATTCCACAAAAGGATAAGATACACAAGTAAGAATCAATAATAAAAAGATTCCGGAAGAGATATTCCCGGGTCGTATGTCCCAACGAGGCTGCAATTGAAATTTATCCTGGTTTGATGAGAAATTGAATGATGGAAACACTGATATAATTAAAACTAAAGTTAATTAAATAAAACCTAATTTAATCTACGGGAAACAAGTATAGGAAATGGGGATCTTAAAAACTACGGGATACAAAATTAGTTATATCCTAAAATTAAATCTATACTAAAATACGGGGAACAGAATCAGGTATCGGGAACCCTAAATACTAAAAATTAAGAAAATAAATGCTAAATTAAATTAAAAATCAAAATTAAATTCTAATTAACTTAACTTGAAAAATAAAGAAAACTAGAACTAAAACGGAGGTCGTTTGAATGTAAAACGAAAAGAAACGGTAAAACGCACCGGTAAAAACGGGTCTAAGACTGAAATTTAAGAAAAATTAAGCTTATACTAAATTTTATATTTTTCCTAGACACTAAATGACAAAAGAAAATTTTATAAAAAAGAAAAATATTTTTTTATTAATTTTCTGATTTTTTATGATTTTTATAAGAAAAAGATATTAACTACAATCTATTTTAATTCCTAGAAAATACAACTTTAATGAGAAAAATATAGAAAAATGGTTTTAAGATACTAAAAGAGTGCAGAAATTTAATGGAATGAAAAGCCCCAATTTCTATTGGCTAATTGAACCCTAATTTATGTAATTAAAACTATAAACCCTAATTAATAAAACTAATTTGAAAAATATAAAACTATTTTATTTTTACTAAAAGAACAGGGTAGGAATTGGCAGAAATGGAAGTAGAGGGTAGGCGGGTGAACTATAGAAAATTTACACTTCAGTTAAAACGAATAACCCTGAACTTTAAGAAAAGTACGAAACAGACCCTACGATTGCAGCTTAATTTGCTTATTGAAAAAGTGGCTTTCAGCCAAAACTCAAAACTACAAAGTTGTAAAACAGCTTATTCCTAGCAACTTTAACAAAAGCACTTTGGACTTTTAACCAAAGAATAAGCTAGAAAATAAGCTGTAAGTTTCCTGTCACAGAAAGTGCTTGTTTGAGAGCTTTTTAGAACTTTGGCTTATTTTGAGCTTATTACTTAATGAAACTTTGAAACAAAAGAAGCTAATTGGTGCTCAAGATGTGCACTAAAAGTTTCTATAGAAAAATAAGCTCTGTTTTCACAAAGTTCACAAGAAAAATTAAATGAGAAACTAATGAAACAGTTTTTAAGCTTTTTTCAAGTAAGCTAAAAAGCTTAATTCTGAACTTTGAGTGCTGAGATTTTAGGAATAAGCTACTCTAACTATCTATACTCAACCTAAGTAAAAGGATTTCTAATTTTTCTAATGGAAATGAAAAACTCAAAATGTGAAGAAGTCAAAACTTACTCTTGCTGCTATGAATGTTGCTGATGCAAATGGTATAGGAACTAATGCAGGTTTATTTTCTACTTTAGAAATCTTGTAACTACTCAGTACATGTAAATGAAATTGCACTAATCAATTTTTACATCTAAAATGCTTTTGAGACTTTTATCTACAAAACCTAATTGCTAAGAACCTGCCCTGGTGCAAATGTAAAGTTTTTTAAGCCTTAAACTCTGTAAATCTCCAAACTAACTTTTAAATTCTCTTTTAAACTACATAAGTATGTTAAACTCAACTATATAAAAGGTTTTAATAAAATGTCTTTGACTTTAAAAGTCCAAACCAGTTCAATCCAAACACTCCTTTAAAGTTTGCTGTCAAAACAAATTGAGTTTAAAACTTGTTTAAAAACTAATTCAGCTAAAAACTTTTATCTACTTCTACTAATATTAAACTAATGAAGCTATTTGAGCTGTAAAATTAGTAGCTTATTAGGAAAAATAAGCTACTTACTCTACTAGGGTTTGACTACTATTATGACAGAATTGGAAAATTAAGTGAGATTATCTCAACTAAATCTTATGAATACTAAAGACAGCTAATAACAAACTTAAACAACATTATATTAAACAGAATTAAACAACTTAAATTATGCTTGACATTTTGACAATAGTAATTTCACAAGAACTCTTAACTTTTTATATTAAAAACAGAAATATTACAACATAAAGCTTTTAAAACAACTGAGTATAATAATCTTAAAGCAAACTTAATTAAATTTTACACTAAGAAAAGGAAAAAACAGGGGTTGGTTTCTCGGCTTGTTCTCTTCTCTTTTATAGAAGCTCAAAGCCTTCTCTTGGACTTGGGTTGTGTTTGCTGTGAGAGTACAAGGCAGCATACTCAATCCTGGCCCTCCATTCCTTTCTCTTCATCTCAGCCATTGAAGGGGATGCGGGTTCTTGTAAATTGCCAAGTGGGAAGGGGTATAGGGGCAGGGTGAGCTGGGAAGTGTATGGGGAAGCTATAAAATGTACTATGGAGGTGGTTTGGCAAGAAAACAGTGGGTAGGGAGGTGGTATAAGGTTTGGCGGTAAACGGGTTGAGTACAGGGGTGGGTTGCAGGATTTAAACGTAATGTTTGGGGAAGAGGCAAGAATAGCCCCTCACTTTTCATTCTCTTTTCATTCTTTCTAAGCCGAAAATAGTTATAAACGAGTTTAGAAAGTGGCACTTTTGGTCCCTCTGGTTTTATAACAAAAGAATTAAGAAAGGTTAGGGTAAATTGCAAAAATGGTCCCTGTGTTTTATAACTAAAAGAATAAAAGGGTTTTGGAAAATTGCAATTTCAGTCCCTCTTTTAGTTTAAATCATTTTTCTTTTATAAAACACTTTAAAAAATGACAGTTCTAGTCCCTAAGGTTTATAAAAATTGTTTCTGGGCCAGTAATGGGCTTGGGTTTGTGTATTGGGCCCAATTGGGTTTAGGCTTATGTTATTGGGCTTTTTAAGGCCCAATAAGGTTCAGGTTTGGTTATTGGGCTTTTTCAAGCCCAATAAGGTTATGAAGTGGGTTTTGTGTGTACAATGGCTGAGATTGGCTGTAACTGGGCTAGGATTGGGCCTTCAAAGTCTTCACAGTCTTTGTCAATTGCACACAAATGGGCTGTTGAAATTGATTGAGGGCCCATTTGGTCTTCACAGTCTTCATAGTTATACTATTGGGCTTTCCCGGCCCATCAGATGGGTTAAGATTGCATCCAATAGTATTCTTCAGTTCCGGCTCCGGTTTGACTGTTGATTCTTCTGGATTGACTTTGACTTTGACTTTTTTTGTCTTTGGCCTTGATTTTTCACAGTCTTTTCCATTCCATGCTCAGTTTTGTCATTTTGGCTCTATTTTCTGTCTTTTTGTTGATATCCACTTCCTGCACAATACAAATGCAAAACAAACATATATTTGGCAGTTTTTGTCTGTTTTTGGTCATTTAAGCTCGTTTTTGAAGGTAAAAGATATGTGTAATTAAGCACTTATCATGAAGTATCCTACTCAGCATTACGACGTAAACCTTGCAAGAAGATTATGCCGTAACCACTGTTTAGCCTGAGAAGAATAAAGTACACGCAAGCATCATTACAACATAATACCTTCATAATGGTTACGCAGTAACCAGTTCGAATAGTATAAATAGAGCCCTAATCCGGCTTCATTTGCATCATTCACTTCCACACATCATTTCACAACAGCCTACGGGTGACCAATACCCTAGGAAGATGAAGTATTCCATAAGAGGTCCTAGGGAGAATCACTTTACAATTCAAAAGCATTAATCATTCGTTAAAGACATTTGGTAAGAATCATGGTTTCTATTTCAATGAAGTTATTTATTTCTTATGATTCTATTTTTATGAGTAGCTAAGCTTCTTTAGTGTTAGCCTAATCATGTAGTTGTTATTGTTATTGATGCGTAAATTCTTTTAAATAAATTATTTACAAGTTTTAAATTTATAAAACTCATCTACCGTTACACGCACTAACGGGAAGAGTACCCGGTCGTTAAATAGTGCAGTAGTTTGGTAAATCCGAAGTCGTTCCCAAGAGCTAAGTTGAATAGTTCTAATTTGATTTTTGTCACGGTTTAAAAGAGGTTTTGATTTGATTAAACAAAAGAAACGTAAATTCTGAAAAGTAAATAGGTTTAGAATTCAATAGGGAGAAAAGCGTGCCAGCCTAACCACTTCATTGCTATTATTATGACTTAATTTCTCGTGCCACGTTTAACTACTAATTTTACTAGTGGATTTAATGTCAAAGTCCCGAATGGTCATTAAGGTCTGATCTATGTTCGCCTGCGATTCCCAGCCCATATTGGTCATGTGAGCAAGGGTTGTCCAAGTTTGCAGTGATTAATCCCCAACTATCACTAAGACCAAACCAGTAATCTAAAGATTACTAACCCTCTCTGAAAGAGTTCTTGTGCTTTTTAAGTATTTATAGTGATAAAGGCGGTGACATGGTCAATTCCTACACTAGAAATAGGTGTCAAACTATTCTAGTACCCTACTAATCCCAAGTTCAAAATGGTCAAGATACTAATGAGACTAGCAAAATCCAAATCACTTTATACACTACCAAAACTCAAGGATTCATGAATGGCTATATGGATATCCAATAAAACTTTTATCAAACAGGAATCATAAGTCACAACAATAACAACTACATGATTAGGCTAACACTAAAGATGCTTAGTTACTCATAGAAATAGAAATATAAGAAATAAATAACTTCATTAAAATAGAAATCATAATTCTTACAAAATGTCTTTTGCGAAAGATTAATGCTTTAGAAATGTAAAGTGATTCTCCCTTGGATTTCTGGTGGAAAGCTTCGTCTTCTTGAGGTATTGGTCACCCCTAGGCTACTGTGAAGTGAAGTGTGGAAGTGAATGATGAAAATGAAGCCGGATTAGGGCTCTATTTATACTATTCGAACTGGTTACGGCGTAACCAATGCGAAGGTGTTACGTCATAATAATGCTTGCGTGTACTTCGTTCTTCCAGGCCAAATAGTGGTTACGGCTTAATCTTCTCGTAAGGGTTACGCCATAATGCTGAGTAGGATGCACCATATCTTTGACTTTGACTTATTACGCCGTAATGATGACGAGGAGTTACGACATAAAGTTCTTGATGACTCAGCTCTTTATTCATGTGTGTTACGGCGTAACCTAGTCGATGGTGTTACACCGTAACTGTCTTTTGTCTATTGTCTTTTTCCTTGCATGCATGATTTCCACGTCCAATTTCCGCGTCTTTTGCTCAACTGCCTGTTTTGTTCCTGAAAACATCTTATAAGTGATTTAGTAGTATTTTCATATATTTATAACATATTTCAAGGCATATTCATAGGGAATTTGATACTAAAAAGTATATCAGTTATGATTTATGATTCCCGTATAATAAAAGTTTTATTGGATATCCTTATAGCCATTTATGAATCCTTGAGTTTTGGTAGTGTATAAAGTGATTTGGATTTTGCTAGTCTCATTAGTATCTTGATCATTTTGAACTTGGGATTAGTAGGGTACTAGAATAGTTTGACACCTATTTCTAGTGTAGGAACTGACCATGTCACCGCCTTTATCACTTTAAATATTTAAAAAGCACAAGAACACTTTCAGATGGGGTTAGTAATCTTTAGATTACTGGTTTGGTCTTAGTGATAGTTGGGGATTAATCATTGAAAACTTGGACAACCCTTGCTCACATGACCAATAAGGGCTGGGAATCGCAAGCGAGCATAGATCCACTGGTAAAATTAGTAGTTAAACGTGACACGATAAATTAAGTCATAATAATAGCAATGAAGTGGTTAGGCCAGCACGATTTTATCCCTATTGATTTCAAAACCTATTTACTTTTCAGTATTTACTTTTCTTTAATTTATTCAAATCAAATCTGTTTTATAAACGTGACAAAAATCAAATTAGAACTATTAAAACTTAGCTCTTGGGAACGACCTCGGATTTACCAACCTACTACACTATTTAACGACCGGGTTCTTTGCCCGTTAGTGCGTGTAACGGTAGACGAGTTATATAAATCTAAAACTTGGCAAATATTTTATTCAAAAGAATTTACGCATCACTAAGCCTTGCATAATAAACCTATTTATCATATGTACTTGTTTCTCCTTGGCTTTAGTGGTGGAGATGTGTACTCTTTCCAAGCCTATGATAGAATCACGATCGAGCAATTGAGCGTACTACTTAAATGTTACACCATAGAGTAGTTGAGAGATCTGAGTGTTTTTTATTTCCTATATTTCGTGAGGAGCTTGGTTGTGTACAGGTTTTGGATACAAGAAAATGCTTAAAGGAAAAACCACTAACTACGGTTGGGATATATTTTCGGAAAACTTCTAAAGTCTACTTGAGGACAAGTAGGATTCAAGTGGGGGGATATTTGATGACATCAAATAAAGTGGTTTTTATAGCGCCATTCATCCTATTAAATTAACCCATTTTGTGTAATTACTATACCTTAATCGTTCAAATTTTAGAAATACAGTAATTATGGAGTACTTTGTGAAGTTGAGCTAAAAGATGTATGTTTTAGAGCATAAACGAAGAGTTCGAGAAAAGTCTACTAATCTGACATCAATACGCCGTATCATTCTAGAATAATACGCCGTATCATTCTAGAATAATACGCCGTATCCAAGACTTTGATGAATGAGAAGACCATTGCCTGACTTTGAAGAATATGCCGTATCCATCTCAACGGATACGCCATATATGATAATTTGGTCAACGAAGAGAAGACTGATGATTTCAAGACAATACGCCGTATCCGTTACTGAGGATACGACGTATCCACGATAATACTTCATGAAGATAACCTCAATTTAAGAAGTCAAAGAGGAGTTATTAACACTCCTAAAATAGAAAAGAGGTTATGATTTCATCATTTAAGATGATTGGTCAAAGATATCAGCTGCCATAATGAAGATTGAAACCTACACCGTAAATATGGCAAGTCTTTGTCCCTACTCTAAGAAAACAGCCCAATACGCCGTATTCACCTTAACCAATACGCCGTATTGGTGTCCCTGCTCAGCCTGTAAATAGAAGACTCAAAAATGAGTTTTTAGTGTGCAAAATCATATCAACAATACCTTAAACTTAGAAGATTATTTTCAGAAGCCACTAAGAGCTCAAGGTCAAGCACCAACGCTTACACTCCATAGAAGACACGATTGTAATTCCTATACTCTCAATTATCATATAATTTTTGGTATCGTTCGATTAATCGTTTAGTTTACCTTGATAATATGATTCTTGATACTTGTATTGTTACAATGGTTACGGGCTAATACCCATGGGTATTAGCAATGTTAATGAAGATTTAAATGTTTGGTTTGTTTAACTCGACTGCCCTAATCAATAAATGTTTGTTTATTATGCTTACCAATTCATACTTGTTTATGTGCTTTAATATGGATCTTATCATTCAACTGAGTCTAGTGAAACCTACAAAGTAATCTAGACATCGAGATAGGCTCTTCATATAGACTTTTGTATATCTGGAATAATGGGATCACATAAATGAATGACCTATCTTTATCTAAAGAATAAGAACAAGTCGACTAGCAGGTGTCCCTAGATAATTCGGCAACAACGTTCTTATTCCGAGGGTAAAGACTCAGACAGAGTGGACCACCAGTGTACAAAAGATCGAAAACAGTAAGTGGGTAAAGTCCTCATAGGCTAGGCGTTAACAGGAGCACTATTGCTTTAACACCTAAGGTAGATTATAATTTACATCAGAATATAGTTGGCGAACATGTGAGTCGTGACAGGATTAACACATGTCTTATACATATTTAAAATCCAACATTTTAATTAGCTTTCATTGCACGACCAAACAAACCAACGTTAAATCGGAATTAATATGACTAATACAGTTTTCTTATATTGACCGCTCTTCTAACCTTTTGATTATTTTCCTATTTGTTTATTATGTTTAGATTGATTCTTGTCACCATTAAACCCGTGCCAGTCTCTCAGGCTGAAACCCCCCATTTACCAACGTAAATATGTACATAGGTTTAATTTAATTAGGTTGTATATAGCTAACCTTGTTGAATAAAATATTGGTAGACTTATAAGATATTTCTCGCTCTTAGTGATCGACACCCTACTTACCACGAAACTACCATCGATCGGGTACACTGCCTGTAAAAGTGTTGTTTTAGGTAATGTCGGCAAAATATAAATGTAAAACTTGAATCAATAGAAATACCTACACACAACGACACATCAGCGCACTTCTCAGGAAGTGCGGCGCACTTCAGCCTGCAGTAACTCCAATCATTATGATTATGCATAAAATCCATGGATTTTCATTCTCTCTTTGCACCAACTGATGCTCCCTCATTGGCTATAAATAGAGGATGACATTCAGAGTTTTAGACACACAAACACAATATTTTCCTCTCTTAATCAAGAGAACTCTCCAAAAGAGAAATTTTGGGAGTTATGATGAAACACTGTTGTTGTTCATCCAACTCTAGGTTTTATTCATCAATATAGAGGTTAGGAAGGCTAAACTCAAAAGGAAATCTGTTGTGACATAGTGGGTTGTGAA